>CM067360.1:8876922-9092166 GCA_034401795.1 Chaetoderma sp. LZ-2023a | reverse complement strand
GCATGACACGTGTGTTTCTTCACTTTGGCCACTTTGATAATGCGCAGCCGCAATGCTTTCTGCTCTGTTGATAGTTTTACTACTACAGGGTCATCAGCTAACCTATTTCGGTTGTTTTTTAGAACTCCAATGGTGCTGGTAACTGATGATTCCATACATTTCAGTATTTGTTATGGTTTCGTTTTGGATTGGAGCTGACGTCGATGTTAGCTGTCTCCTCCCCGAGGGCCTCTTTGTATGACATTTGAGTGTCGGTGTCGTTAATGAGCTTTGGTAGGGTGTAGGTGACTCTACCCGCTTGTCTGGTATGGCATTTATACATTAGTTAGAGATAATTCATTTGAAGGCGTGCAACGACTGGCTTTTGGGCATAATTGAGGTCTGCACCTTCATAGAACGAGCATCCCGATGTAGGGGTTTTGCTTCTGTTTTGCATAGTATGGAGTCCATTTGGTTGAAGACTGCTGTTGTAGCCTTAGGTGATGGCATGGATGTTTGAAAGCTGTGTTTGTAACAAATAGTCTATTGGAACTAAGGAATGGCACCGGTGTATCTCCATTGATGTTGCGTATTCCCTCTCCGTATGATCCCATGCATAAACCAAGTCATGAATTTGTGTCCGCATTGCCGAATTTACCTAGCTTGGAGTTGAAATCTCCACACAAGAACAGTTGCCATCTAGGTGGGATTGTAATGGCGGAGCTCAGTTCTGCATAGACGGAATCTACTATTGCTGGATTCTCTTGCTTACTTACAATAATTGGAGGGTGACTAGGAATATATCCGTGTGTGTGCCATCATGCCATGTACGCAGTGGATGAGACCAGGATTTTAGCATTCTGTAAAAGTTAAGCATCTTTTAAAAGATAAAAAGACATATCATAAGCGATTTTCCAACCGTTATATTTCCCATCAGAACAAAGATATAGGCCTACCGCACACTGCTGCTAGGTGTCCCCGTACTGCAGCCATACCAGAACTGTAGCCGTAGTATATTGATCCCATTTAAAGTACACTTTGGTCGATTTTAGACGCGATCATTCGCCATTCCTGATCTTCAAGCAGCCGCGTCATTCTAGCGTTGGTGAGCATATTGGTATTCTGAAATTGATGCTGGCCAATGCAGACGAGCTAGGGTATTTCCTAGTACCATAGCTACCCGTGACTGGGTGAGTTTTAACGGGTGGGGTTGCTCACGGGAAATCATAAGTCGTAATGGTTTGGGTGACGGCCACATGTATACATGCATTAGCATTGTAGTTGTACGCCCATATATTATTTGTTAGAAATTCTACTATAAAAATCGATGAGCATCCATCTGAAACATAGAGTAATAGTCATGTATATTGACAATCGGTCTGCGCAGCGCACACTGCAATACTCACGCACAGCTTCAGTCGCGTTGTAGACGACATAATTTTTCCACAGAATCTTTGCGAATCTATTATTCCATCCACGCGGCGCTTTGACAAACAGACGTGATACTAACCGCTTGTTTTTGAAGTGATAATTCAATGTAGAAATGCTATCAAAAGAATTGAAGCTTTATATCTGTCTTGGTGTGTGATATAATTACATATGACTGAGTCAGCCTCGGAAGTCTTTATTCGATTATTCGTCTTCTCGTATTGAGGAACTGCATAAATCGTGTTTGTAGATGCTAACGTGGAAAGTCGTGTTTGGATAATATACATGATTAAGGTAACTATCCAGATAACGCAGCTTACTCCGCCGATGTTGGGCCTATACCGTGCCGATACTTTCTGTATCGGCCCGGTATCGGCCCAGCATCGGCCCAGTAAGCTGCGTTATCAGGGTTTGTAGTGCCAATAGAAGGCGGATGTGTGTGTCTTGAACTAGGTGTAAGCGCTATAGCCATTGTTTTATTAAGCTTTTTTACCCGTGTCGCGTGTCGAGCTACATATTACTTATTCAACCATTTCTTCCATCGTGTTCAAAAGTGTACTAATTAGAATGTTTCTGTTTTTAGTTTGAAAACATTGTAACGTATTTATGTGATGTACGTACGCCTACTGGCATTAGCACTAACATTATTATTAAGGAAAATTATTTTCTCATTTTGTATAAATATAATTTATACCTACCCTGTGTGTCTACACATAGACAGAGTTACTATTTAGACAGGCAGCATGATATTGTAGAGAGGTAGTTGGAGGAAATTGCCTTGTGTATGGCACGTTTTGATTACAAGGTCGCTGTATATGTTAATGGTGTTTTAACATGACTTTCGCCAGGGACATATTGTCCTCCATTCAGCTCTGACCAACTTTAACACCTTGTTGTTGTTGTTGGTGTTGTTGTTGTTGTTGTTTTGGTCGTCGTGGTGGTGGTGGTGGTGGTGGTGGTGGTGGTGGTGGTGGTGGTGGTGGTGGTGGTGGTGGAGAAGGAGGGGAGGGGAAGAGGAGGAAGAGTTGTTGTTGTTGGTGGTGGTGGTGGTGGTGGTGGTGGTGGTGGTGGTGGTGGTGGTGGTGGTGGTGGTTTGAGATGTACAGGAATTATTATGGTCAGTGGGGTTTTTTTGGAAATTAATTCGTTTGAAAATGACGATACCTAGATCTTATATTCCTATTAAGACCGTCGCCGCCTGAGAACTGTATGTTCTTGAGACAAGGCGTGAGATTGGGGATAAGTAACTCTAATATGTGTGTTTCAATGACTGCAGTCACTGCACCATCCAACAAAGAGAACTATATACACCACAAGCCCATCCATCAGCACTACCGTCCATTGATATCCTAATTAAGGCCACCACATCTGCATCACATACAATCTGATAGGACTTACAGACAACACTTTCTTAGACAATCACATAATGTGAATACATGTGAAATGTCATATTGTGATACGACAAGGCACTTGTCAAATGAAATACTGTACGATTATTGTCACAGTTATTGGTGCAGTAAGTTAGGTGGCATTTCAGCCACAGGTTCCAGATCGCCATCTTTTGGCCCCGTTATATTGTCTATCGAGCGAGCAGCATCATATTGGCCATATCGTTTCATTTGTGTTTGACAAATACTCGACAACAATACGGGGGCAGAAGGGATTATTGTGAAGCTATTGTGCTGCGCTACACATAATTAACTCATTCTGGACACGCCAAATGTCCAGATAATAAATTTATAGCCGATTAATCTGTGATTAGGACCGTTACTCTCTTGATCCCGCCATGGACATCACGCGATGGCTTAAATGAACACGCCATTGATCTGCCACAGCGTGTGCATGTTAGTCTACAGATGAACTATCTTCTGGAGGGGTTTTTTTCAGATGAACGAAAGAATTGTAAATACTTTACTATTGGAGAGGGTCATTGTTTTGGTGGGGTGGGGTTGGGTAGGGGTGATTCGAAAACATACCCCGTATGCCTAAGTCTGAAATTTTTGTATTTAACCAGTGTTTCTCATGAACAATTGGGAGTGCGCTATTGTTGGTACAAAGGCAGTTTTGCAAAAAAAGGGAAATATTTGACCGACCGATCGACCGACAGGTAAGCAGGCAGGCAGGCATACAAAATGGGTACTGCTCCTGGTACGTGATTGGGGCATAATTTAAACTCTTTCTACAACTGCACATTTGCAATGGTTCGTGGGTATTTTTTCACCTGTTTGAATCGGAGCATGAGTACGATTTTGAATAGCTGCGCTCCCCAGGGTGGCTTAAATGTTGAACTCAAAACTATCAATTATTCGCAGAACAGAAATTGTCGTTATTTATGAAGGAAAATCGTTTGTTTGCTCGACATACACAACATTTAAGCAAATAAAAAAACCATTTGTATACATTTTATAGATGAGGCGTAGGCCTATACGGTGCAGTGAGCAGATGTACACTGCGAGTGCGAGGATATTTCTTAGCCATTTAACACTCATATCAGCCAAAAACGGCTTCAGCTGTGGTCTTGAGAAATGTCGATTTGCAGACCAAGAGAAGACCTTTTTTGAAAATTTACCGCTAGAATGACTGGCTCGATAACCGAGCCAGTCATCCCAGTGGTAAACTCTCAAAAATAGCCTTCTTTTGGTCCACAAATGGGCATTTTTCATGAGAAAATTGAAATTTTCTTGAACAAATTTGAGTGTTAAAGGGTTAACTGCAGTGACACATTTCATGGTGAATATATATGTATACAGATAGATGTCATTTCCTCCTGAATGCTACAATAAGCACGGCGTCAGCTTCGTTTGAAAACAATCTGAATGATCGCCATTGTTGTCTCTGGTAGCAACGATTGTAACTTTTTTTGTTTGCAATTAAAGCAGCAGTTTTATATATTACTATTTTCATTATTATCTCTGTAATTTTAGAGTGAAATAGATTATTATTAATAAGCGCGCTAAAAGTGCCCTATAGAACCAGATTCAGATTCAGATTTTTTATTTACACACACACTGCTCTGTTCGTATTGGCGAACTCGTTCGTACGATCGATACGTGAGATCAGCGTATCCACTAAAATACAACCTATAGTCGATCTGGTGCGTGGGTGTATTGGGCCCATTGATTGTTGGCCTATCACGCGGATCTTGGAATATTCACGCGGATTTGTGTTGTGTCCAGAGACCTTGATAACTAATGACCTTTAATAACTGTGATTTTCTAATACCGGTATGATAGTTAGGCGTTCTAAAACCGGTATGATAGTTAGGTGTTCTAATACCGGTATGATAGTTAGGCGTTCTAAAACCGGTATGATAGTTAGGCGTTCTAAAACCGGTATGATAGTTAGGTGTTCTAATACCGGTATGATAGTTAGGTGTTCTAATACCGGTATGATAGTTAGGCGTTCTAATCGTATATTTATTGTAATGCTCTCTTTCTGTTTATTAGGTGTGTGATATGAATATAATATGACGGTTGATGAATATGGCCATGGGAGTTTAAGCAAAATTGTTTTAAATTGAAAAATAATTCTACATAAAACGCTTGTTATTTATTCTACTGCAACTCTTAATAGTTTAAGTTAAATTTATACCTAAAACTCTAAGCTAAATATAATTAAATCTTCACAGCTGTGTGTGTGTGTGTGTGTGTGTGTGTGTGTGTGTGTGTGTGTGTGTGTGTGTGTGTGTGTGTGTGTGTGTGTGTGTGTGTTTGTGTGTGTGTGTGTGTGTGTGTGTGTGTGTGTGTGTGTGGGTGGGTGGGTGGGTGGGTGGGTGGGTGGGTGGGTGGGTGTGTGTGGGTGTGTGTGGGTGTGGGGGTGGATGGGGTGGGGGGGTGTATTCTGTGTGTCCTGAGCTGTATACTAAAAACTACTTATCAAATTTGGCTCAAATTTTAACTAAATAAAGGAACTTTAG
Source organism: Chaetoderma sp. LZ-2023a (assembly GCA_034401795.1). Lineage (NCBI taxonomy): Eukaryota > Metazoa > Mollusca > Caudofoveata > Chaetodermatida > Chaetodermatidae > Chaetoderma > Chaetoderma sp. LZ-2023a. The sequence continues at coordinate 9,086,843 of CM067360.1, read as the reverse complement.
TGAAAAAGGAGTTCCAGATAATGCTTGCCATTCGAATAAAAATAGAACCGGGCAGGATAAAATTCAGGATCGCATGAATATCTCGGAAACTGCTGCTTCGATTTGGTTCAAAATTTAACGCAAAACGTTTTATGAAGGTAGACCTCTACATCAGGATTCCTCAACCTTCGTCGTATTCCGAATAATCTGAAAGATTTTAAAAATTTTAAATGTAACGATGGTCCGTGATCTCTGATTACTCTTGACCAGGGCTTGTCTCTCGTGTCTTTATAGCTAATGCCCTCACTTTGAAAACCATATTGTCGTCGTCGTCGTCGTCGTCGTCGTCGTCGTCGTCGTCGTCGTTGGCGTCGGCGGTGTTTTTGGTTACAACATACGGTAACAAATATCTGTCAGTCCAATTACTTGCAGTGTTTGTCATGGCATCTAAAGGTCCCCTGAAATCTGGGGATCACCAGCTGAAATCTAGAGGTCCCAGACTAAAATCTAGTAGGCCTATTCTCAAGCAGAATTTCTTATCCACGCTAACATTAGAAGGTAACGCGGACTCACTGCTCTGAATCATGGTGGTTCCGTCGTAGATTTTGTAGGTATTTTTTGTGCCAAAACACATAAAACTACTTAATATTACACAATCCTATAAGATTTGCAGGGGGTCCCATGTCACTTTTGGGGGTCCCAAGCTACATTTTGAGGTTGTATGCCCTCAAAAGACCGCTTATGAGAATGCTGGATTACATGTGAAGTAGTAAGCGCATTACTTTCGGGAGGGGTAGTGGTGGGAGAAGGGGTGGGGAGGGTGGGGTGGGGGGTTAACCCTTTCATGATGAAGCCAACCAAAACCGGCATCAGCAGTGTTCTAAAGGAATGTCCTTTTGCAGGTCACGAGAAGACTATTTTTTTAGATTTACTACTGGAATGACTGGCTTGATAAGTGGTCAATCTTCAAAAATAGTCTTGCAGTGGCCTATAAATGGACATTCAATACGCAAATATTTCGATTTTCTTAACCAAATTTTCCGACTAAATCGTTAAACTTGCAATACTACAATATGCCTCATATGAATATATAGGGGGGGGGGGGGGGGGGGGGGCCTACCGGAATTAACTCGTTAACACTTGAAATGCTAGGGTCTTTTAAATTACAAGGCACCTTATACAGAAAAAATAGTGAATATTTTGAAAACTAATCTTTCTCAAACATGTTCCTGCCAACAGCTCCCGGTCAAATTAGTTTCAAAATAATCTACAATCTACAATCTTACATCGTAACAAATTTGGTAGTTTCTGGCGAGTAATTGTTAAAGATTTAACGATTGCTATGATATCTATGAAGCAACCACTATGCTAAAACTGGAATCACCTTCTAAATTGCGATGATGAATTCGTTGCTAAAATTACCTTATAGAATTGCAACACCATTTAGGCACCTAATATGCTGTGGGGGTGGGTGGGTGGGGTGGGGTGCTGAATTCTGGAATCTACCGTGGGTATTTATGTGTAAATAGGCCTAATATAGGCCTAATGATGGCTGTAATAACGAGGCATATACCTAATGCTTAAAAGTAAATAACAATTTCCGGGGCACGATCGATGCTGTTTACAGAGACCAGAAGCTGCAGACAGTACAGCTCAGAAATAACCTATGATGTTTCCAAAATAATAACGGAAACGCGTTAGTTAGTACAACTTTGAACCAGGTGTAAGAACTGTTCTGGAGAATATTTTTCACTTAATTTGTTTGGAAGCTATTGCTGTATTAGACAACAAAACCGTCCAATCAAATTAAGTCAAACATATTCAGCAGTACGTTTTATTTTGTAAACATGTTCAGTCATTACCGAGCTGGACTGCAGTCTGTAAGGCCTATTGTATGTAGGCCCTATGCACTAATTGCCCTTAGCGACATATCTGGTTAATTATTCATTGCATTCTATTATCATAAGATCAATTATGGTATAATAGACGGCGTAGTTAACCCTTTAATCACTACAAGCCAGAAACGACAATTTCTTTATGACGTATTTGAGTATTCTCTTGAATATTTTTAAGCGAATGTGGCTAGCGACTTTTGCTGCCTATGGCAGTAGCATGTTCCAGTACAATTAGTTTCAAAATATTTAACAGCTTTCCTGTATAGTTGTCTTGAAATCGAGACACTGATATTTCAGGGGTTTGATGGTAATGTATGGCCACGCCTGCTAACTGTAACACCAGGTTCAGGGTTTTTTATTCTCTCAAGCCAAATTACATTGATATATGAGGTGTGCAATGAAAGTATTATATTTGAGGCTGTAGAGATTTATGTTGGGTGGGTTTTTTCTCTTTTTTTTATATCAATTTTATCATATTGCATCATTAAAGTTTGAATCCTTTGTAAGTAATACAACCACCACCACCACCACCACCACCACCACCACCACCACCACCAGCAGCAGCAGCAGCATCATCATAAATGGATTATATCTTTCTGGTAGCACGTACAGATTGTATGTTCGCGTGAGCCTAGATGCATGATATCCGTACGCCTATGCCGCCGAACATGTGTGTTTTCTTTTTTAACGCGTACGTCCGTATGTAGTCAATGCCATGTTCATGAATACTTTGGTTAAACGCTATTTGCCATGGGGTATCCCACAGGTAGTTAATATCTACTTTTATAAAATACACAATTAATTTCATTTTCATTTCCATTTGCTGTTTATTCTGGCCTAGTTTGTGTTAATCAGAGTATAATATATACAGGACTGTAACATGTGTGTAGTGGATTACCTGAGTCGAGTTAGGGTTTTGCATTTATAATGATATTTATTTTATTCTAACGTGCTTTGTTTATAGGTCTGCAGATAATATCGTCAAGTTTGGAGCGCATTAGCTAGCCAGCGCACGCGCGCAGCAGACACGTGTGACACGGGATATTCGGCAGATAGATTAGTTGAGAATTGAAACTTTAATCTTTGTAGGTAAATATACCTATATGTGCTTTAAGAATAAAATATCAAAAAAGACGTCAGTCAACACCCTCCACGGATTTCTCATGTTGTGTTTCCGGAACTGCAGTGTAGCTAAATATTTAGAACACTAACGGAGTTTACTAATTGTAGGCGTGATTGGTTTTCTGTTGGCGCGAGACCTATGACGAGTTCCACATATTTCAGAGAGCTCTATAATATAATAAATTAGTATAGAAGAGTTATCCTAGGATATGGTAAAGAAAACTAGTTTTAAAGGAGCAGAGTTACATGACTACTTTGTATACTGAGCGAATACATATATAGTTTTTATTCATTCTGCAACCTTCGGTACAATGGCTCCACCACTATTGAAAGGAATAGCATTCTCGCCCAATGGCGACGCATTCACGGTGGATTACAACAACTATCTATTAGAACAATACACATTCAATGATGAGAAACAGAAATACATTGTCTGCGCCACAAAGTACTTCAACTCCCGACCTCTTGCACTGACGTTTATGAAGATCAGTTGTGGATTCGAATTCGAAGGCGTTGTGGTGACACTCGAAAGCCGAAACATTCGCTTTGTTTCCACGAATGGCCCGTATCTGGAGGTTCGTAGGACGGTGTATTCATACGGCCGATGTACCGCCATCCAGGCTGTACCGGATACTAATTCCATGCTGGTTGTTAACTATGACACGAACTCAGTCGATATCATCAACATATACGGAGTGTCGATGAAGCGATTCGAACTCTCCGATATTATCAACAGCCGCCCTGCATTCTTATCGTATGCTATAGTCGATAATCGCGAAATCGTGTTCTTGGCTGGTGCTAAAGGACTGCACGTGCTCTCCGTCGATCAGGATCACATGCGAAACCTGGTGCTCACACAAAGGTCAGTCAGTTAGAATGAATGTTGTCTAATAATACTATACGCATGACCAGAGGTGATGGAAGAGGTTAGAGAGTGGGAGGGTGGGGCTGACTTTGAGTGGGACATGGACGAGATCTACCTCTCACTAGAGACTTGTGGTCTTCGGAATCCTCTCAGTTGAAATCTTTGAAAATTTGGTGCAGTGAGAAGCTCTCTTCTGCAGGGCCGAACTATAGGTCGTGCAAAAAGTGCATTTGCACAGGGCACCAAAATATCTCTGGGCCCCCAAAAAGTGACACCAAAGGTTTTTATCGCTTCCATTAACTGCGAGCTACTTCGAGCTAAGCGTGTGTCGGCCTGCTATTTGATCTTGAACATGTGTAGGGGATTTTTACATCTCTTTCTGGCTCAGCTCATACAATGGGCAGTATAGAGTGATGTGTTGATTAATATCATTCCGAGTCTCCAGGTAAGCGATTTAGAAACTTTTCACATGACCCCTGTATCACAAATTCGGCCATGTTCTCCTGTATTTTGAGTATTAACAGAATTAATAGCGTCATTTCGATGGTAAACATTTTCTCCCTCCAGGCAAATTAATTTCTAAATATTTAGCAGCTTTCCTGTATGGCTGCACTGACAGTGAGATAAATGTGTCTGTCATCAGTGAACGGGTTAAAGAAACGCAATGCTCACATCTTCATTTTCTCCTTACTTCTCGTAAAACAACAAATCTTTATTAAAAGCACACATATAAAAAGTTAACGTCATTTTTCCCGGCTCATAATAGCTTAACACTTTAATAACCAAATTTGGTAAAAAGAATCAAAATATTTCCTTATCGAATGTCCATTTGCATACCAAGATGAGACTATTTTTTTCAAAATTTGCCAATGAAATGGATGGCTGGATTAGCGAGCTAAGTCATTCCAGTGGTAAATTTTCAAAAAATAGTCTTCTCTTGGACTGCGAACGGACATTCCTCAAAACGATTGCAGATGTCAGTTTTGGCCGACTTCGTCATAAAAGGGTTACGGTAATAAACTAATGCGGGCTATAATTAGGGCTTATGGAAATGTCATTCGCTTTCTCGAGTGATTACTAACAGGTTATATAGGATTAATATATTTTATCTACACATTTTAACCTAATAGTATGCGTGGTTTGATTTTAAATTGCACTACACGTTTTGATTACTAAAAGTAAAATCTTTGTTGGGACAATCTGGATTTTTCATTGTCGCGCCGGGGAATTTTAAAGCTGATTAAATCTTTAAAATATTAAAAATGATCATTAACTTCGCGCGTATGTAAGCAATGGATGAATCCGCTCTCTCACTTAAGTATATATGACGTCAGAATCAATTACGTCACATATAGACTGACGTCACAATCATAACTGACAGAGAATACTCCTCGTTAAACTGGAATAGTACGTCAAGTGTATGTCTTTGGTGGATTTACTCTTTAATAAACATTCTGTTGAATATTTTGAAAACTAATTTTGCTGGGCGCTGTTGCTGACAACAGCACCTAGTCAAATTAGTTTCAAAATATTCCAGACCTTACCTGTATAGTTACCGTGAAATTGGGATTCTGGGAATTTAGGGTTCAAAGACTATTCCAACACGTGCAAAACTTGGTAGGAGCTTAGCTAGAAATGGGCGGGGCATAGCTAGAAATGGGCGGGGCATAGCTAGAAATGGATCCCTTAATTTTCCGGTCACTTATATTGACTACCGGTACTGATGGCCTGGATAAACTAGTACTAATTCCTGCATAGAGTCTCCATTTAAAGTATTACCGTATATTTGTGGATAGTCCCCTTAATGGACGATCAATTTCTAGCTATGCTCCTCCCATTTCTAGGTATGCTCCTCCCATTTCTAGGTATGCTCCTCCCATTTCTAGGTATGCTCCTCCCATTTCTAGGTATGCTCCTCCCATTTCTAGGTATGCTCCTCCCATTTCTATCTATGCCCCTCCCATTTCTAGCTATGACCCTCCCATTTCTAGCTATGCCCCTCCCATTTATAGCTATGCCCCTCCCATTTCTAGCTATGCCCCTCCCATTTCTAGCTATGCCCCTCCCATTTATAGCTATGCCCCTCCCATTTATAGCTATGACCCTCCCATTTCTAGCTATGCCCCTCCCATTTCTAGCTATGCCCCTCCCATTTCTAGCTATGGCCCTCCCATTCTAGCTATGCCCTTCCCATTTCTAGCTATGCCCTTCCCATTTCTAGCTATGGCCCTCCCATTCTAGCTATGCCCCTCCCATTTCTAGCTATGACCCTCCCATTTCTAGCTATGCCCCTCCCATTTATAGCTATGCCCCTCCCATTTCTAGCTATGCTCCTTCCATTTCTAGCTATGCTTTTATATATATATATATATATATATATATATATATATATATATATATATATATATATATATATATATATATATATATATATATATATATATAGATAGATAGATAGATAGATAGATAGATAGATAGATAGATAGATAGATAGATAGATATTTATGTGCCACAATAGGCCATAGGCCCTTGAGTGTAACAACTCAAATATGTATATTCATGGAAAAACCATACAATAATTAATACAGAAGTTTAGTAATAATTTATGATTTAAAGTACATTGATAATTTACGTTTAACAAGCCACCAGCCCACATATGAATACTAATCGCCCCTAATAATATGCCTCGCAAATTTATAATTTTTCGGGCCAAATGACGGCGACAACGGTCTTATGGCCACGCATCTTAAGGAACAAGGCATTTAGGCCCAAATGTATAAGTGACTACTATAGAAAGGTTTTGTTGTATCATACTATTTATCTCCTAGTAGTTAGTCATTTAATTAGAAGTAAATAACCATTCCCCTTCGGTAGAAAACGAGCCGTCTGTTCCATCCATCAATAGCCATAATTAAGTTAGTAGGCTACTATCTCTTCAGCCTGTCTATCTATCAACCCGTCACGATACAGACTACATTTTCCGCCGCTCAATTAAGACATGCGTTTATCTCCAAGACACCGCCCAACGCTAGGTAGTTAATGGTGCCAATTTGTTTGAGTGCCAGTCATCGACGCTAGAGTCCAATAATTCAGCTTTCCAGAGTTTCCATCGATGATTTGACGTCAGATGACGTCATACTCAGCTAAGCGGCGTGTAGAATGCAGTCATAAGCAATACGTCATGTAAATAATTCTATTAGGCCTGTCTTTAACACTTAATAGTCCGACACGTTGTACGAATTATATGTCTCTACTATTTAATAAACATGCTGTTGAATATTTTGAAACATATTTCAAACATTTCAACATTTTGCCATATGCAGCAACAGAACCCAGCCAAATTAGTTTCAAAATATTCAACAGCTTACCTGTATAGCTTAATGGAAATTAATAGTCAGGGAGTTTAGAGATCGGTCGATCCCAACAGGAGCGAGGTGTGAGTGGAGCTTAGCTAGAGATGGGCGGGGAATAGCTAAAAATGGAAAGGGCCATTCCAGACCCCGAGAGAATGACATGTGTATGTCGCTTGAGTCCAATAATTCCAGACTCCGAGAGAATGACATGTGTATGTCGCTAGAGTCCAATAATTCCAGACCCCGACAGAATGACATGTGTATGTCGCTAGAGTCCAATAATTCCAGACCCCGAGAGAATGACATGTGTATGTGGCTAGAGTCCAATAATTCCAGACCCTGAGAGAATGACATGTGTATGTGACTAGAGTCCAATAATTCCAGACCCCGAGAGGATGACATGTGTATGTCGCTAGAGTCCAGTAATTCCAGACTCCGAGAGAATGACATGTGTATGTCGCTAGAGTCCAATAATTCCAGACTCCGAGAGAATGACATGTGTATGTCGCTAGAGTCCAATAATTCCAGACCCCGAGAGAATGACATGTGTATGTCGCTAGAGTCCAATAATTCCAGACTCCGAGAGAATGACATGTGTATGTCGCTAGAGTCCAATAATTCCAGACCCCGAGAGAATGACATGTGTATGTCGCTAGAGTCCAATAATTCCAGACTCCGAGAGAATTACATGTATATGTCGCTAGAGTCCAATAATTCCAGACCCCGAGAGGATGACATGTGTATGTCGCTAGAGTCCAATAATTCCAGACTCCGAGAGAATGACATGTGTATGTCGCTAGAGTCCAATAATTCCAGACTCCGAGAGAATGACATGTGTATGTCGCTAGAGTCCAATAATTCCAGACTCCGAGAGAATGACATGTGTATGTCGCTAGAGTCCAATAATTCCAGACCCCGAGAGAATGACATGTGTATGTCGCTAGAGTCCAATAATTCCAGACCCGAGAGAATGACACATGTATGTCACTAGAGTCCAATAATTCTAGACCCCGAGAGGATGACATGTGTATGTCGCTAGAGTCCAATAAGTCCAGACCCTGAGAGAATGACATGTGTATGTTGCTAGAGTCCAATAATTCCAGACTCCGAGAGAATGACATGTGTATGTCGCTAGAGTCCAATAATTCCAGACCCCGAGAGAATGACACGTGTATGTCGCTAGAGTCCAATAGTTCCAGACCCCGAGAGAATGACATGTGTATGTCGCTAGAGTCCAATAATTCCAGACTCCGAGAGAATGACATGTGTATGTCGCTAGAGTCCAATAATTCCAGACTCCGATAGAATGACATGTGTATGTCGCTAGAGTCCAATAATTCCAGACTCCGAGAGAATGACATGTGTATGTCGTTAGTGTCCAATAATTCCAGACTCCGAGAGAATAACATGTGTATGTCGCTAGAGTCCAATAATTCCAGACCCCGATAGAATGGCATATGTATGTCGCTAGAGCCCAATAATTCCAGACCCAGAGAGAATGGCATATGTATGTCGCTAGAGTCCAATAATTCCAGACTCCGAGAGAATGACATGTGTATGTGACTAGAGTCCAATAATTCCAGACCCCGAGAGGATGACATGTGTATGTCGCTAGAGTCCAATAATTCCAGACTCCGAGAGAATGACATGTGTATGTCACTAGAGTCCAATAATTCCAGACCCCGAGAGAATAGCATGTGTATGTCGCTAGAGTCCAATAATTCCAGACTCCGAGAGAATGACATGTGTATGTCGCTAGAGTCCAATAATTCCAGACTCCGATAGAATGACATGTGTATGTCGCTAGAGTCCAATAATTCCAGACCCCGAGAGAATGACATATGTGTATGTCGCTAGAGTCCAATAATTCCAGACTCCGAGAGAATGACATGTGTATGTCGCTAGAGTCCAATAATTCCAGACCCCAAGAGAATGACATGTGTATGTCGCTAGAGTCCAATAATTCCAGACTCCGAGAGAATGACATGTGTATGTCGCTAGAATCCAATAATTCCAGACCCCGAGAGAATAGCATATGTATGTCGCTAGAGTCCAATAATTCCAGACCCCGAGAAATTGACATGTGTATGTCGCTAGAGTCCAATAATTCCAGACCCCGAGAGAATGACATGTGTATGTCGCTAGAGTCCAATAATTCCAGACCCCAAGAGAATGACATGTGTATGTCGCTAGAGTCCAATAATTCCAGACCCCAAGAGAATGACATGTGTATGTCGCTAGAGTCCAATAAGTCCAGACTCCGAGAGAATGACATGTGTATGTCGCTAGAGTCCAATAATTCCAGACTCCGAGAGAATGGCATGTGTATGTCGCTAGAGTCCAATAATTCCAGTGTCCGAGAGAATAACATGTGTATGTCGCTAGAGTCCAATAATTCCAGACCCCGAGAGAATGACATGTGTATGTCGCTAGAGTCCAATAATTCCAGACCCCGAGAGAATGACACGTGTATGTCGCTAGAGTCCAATAATTCCAGACCCCAAGAGAATGACATGTGTATGTCGCTAGAGTCCAATAATTCCAGACCCCAAGAGAATGACATGTGTATGTCGCTAGAGTCCAATAAGTCCAGACTCCGAGAGAATGACATGTGTATGTCGCTAGAGTCCAATAATTCCAGTCCCCGAGAGAATAACATATGTATGTCGCTAGAGTCCAATAATTCCAGACCCCGAGAGAATGACATGTGTATGTCGCTAGAGTCCAATAATTCCAGACCCCGAGAGAATGACATGTGTATGTCGCTAGAGTCCAATAATTCCAGACTCCGAGAGAATGACATGTGTATGTCGTTAGTGTCCAATAACTCCAGACTCCGAGAGAATAACATGTGTATGTCGCTAGAGTCCAATAATTCCAGACCCCGATAGAATGTCATATGTATGTCGCTAGAGCCCAATAATTCCAGACCCAGAGAGAATGGGATATGTATGTCGCTAGAGTCCAATAATTCCAGACTCCGAGAGAATGACATGTGTATGTGACTAGAGTCCAATAATTCCAGACCCCGAGAGGATGACATGTGTATGTCGCTAGAGTCCAATAATTCCAGACTCCGAGAGAATGACATGTGTATGTCGCTAGAGTCCAATAATTCCAGACTCCGAGAGAATGACATGTGTATGTGACTAGAGTCCAATAATTCCAGACCCCGAGAGGATGACATGTGTATGTCGTTAGTGTCCAATAATTCCAGACTCCGAGAGAATGGCATGTGTATGTCGCTAGAGTCCAATAATTCCAGTGTCCGAGAGAATAACATGTGTATGTCGCTAGAGTCCAATAATTCCAGACCCCGAGAGAATGACATGTGTATGTCGCTAGAGTCCAATAATTCCAGACTCCGAGAGAATGGCATGTGTATGTCGCTAGAGTCCAATAATTCCAGACCCCAAGAGAATGACATGTGTATGTCGCTAGAGTCCAATAAGTCCAGACTCCGAGAGAATGACATGTGTATGTCGCTAGAGTCCAATAATTCCAGACCCCGAGAGAATAGCATATGTATGTCGCTAGAGTCCAATAATTCCAGACCCCGAGAGAATGACATGTGTATGTCGCTAGAGTCCAATAATTCCAGACCCCGAGAGAATGACATGTGTATGTCGCTAGAGTCCAATAATTCCAGACTCCGAGAGAATGACATGTGTATGTCGTTAGTGTCCAATAATTCCAGACTCCGAGAGAATAACATGTGTATGTCGCTAGAGTCCAATAATTCCAGACCCCGATAGAATGGCATATGTATGTCGCTAGAGTCCAATAATTCCAGACCCAGAGAGAATGGCATATGTATGTCGCTAGAGTCCAATAATTCCAGACCCCGAGAGGATGACATGTGTATGTCGCTCGAGTCCAATAATTCCAGACTCCGAGAGAATGACATGTGTATGTCGCTAGAGTCCAATAATTCCAGACCCCGAGAGAATAGCATGTGTATGTCGCTAGAGTCCAATAATTCCAGACCCCGAGAGAATGACACATGTATGTCGTTGCATTTGTTGCGTTACTTCTACATCATGCACGCGCATTCCGCGTTTGAATAAACAAACCGAATCACAAATACAACCACGTAATGCCAAAACACGGTAATCTTGAAATGATCTACAAAGCACGTGTAACCGATGATGTAGGTCTATAGATCTCGGAGGCCCTACTATATGCCTATATTTAAGCCAGCACGCGCATCTACTTGTAGAAGTACATCCTGTGTTTTATAACACTTGAGTCACGTGTTAATATGTTCCGCTAACACGCGACAGAATTAACATTAGAATAGGTACGCCGCTGGCCTTCATGAGGCCTATGTCTTACACGTGTTGAATATCGAATATTAATTGTCTCGTAGGCCATGGGGCCCCTGTTAATCAACGTTTGACCCAGTTTAATAGCCAAATCAGAATGTGTGGATGTGGGGGTTCTCCCACCGAAATTTTTTTAATATGGATGCTGACGGCATTTCCGGAGATAAATATGGATCATCAGTTGGTTAACGTATTAGATTTTTTTGTCACTGCTTAGGAATGTAATGTAACCCCTGAGCCAGTCACCTAGGTCAGCTCGCCGCCCACCCCCACCCCCACCCCCACCCCCTCTCCCCCGACCCGAAACCCCACCCTCACTACCCTACTTAGTGGTCTGACTCAGCGAAAGAAATCTCTAATGAATCTTTTGAAACTAGATGCTCTCAGAAGCAATCTTATGCATTTCTAAAGAAAATTTACATAAATAAAGGTTTGTTTTTTCATATCGATCTGCCCCATATTTCCTACCAACCCCACCCCACCCCCAACTGTCCTAGCACACACCCTACCCCTAAAGTTGGTGTGCCCTCGGCACAGTGTGTAGTGTTCCTAATAGATAATCCGGTCCTGACCTCCGTTGGAAATGCTCGTGTATAAGGATTATATTAAATAGATACGACATTGGGAGAGAAGGAAATGGTATTAAGACATCCGGGGCCCAAAGCCAATTATTGATGCTCAACCCGACAACAGTGGAGATAAGGATGATGGAGTATTACATGTCACGCGCGTAACATCACTTTTTTTAATAAGAATCGTTGACATTCTAACAATTTATACACTGATATCAGACCTTCGACAGGACAGCTCATAAATAAGTTAACACGTTTCCAAACACAAAAACAGAATCCTGTTAGTTAGTACAATTGTTAATACGAGCTAGGAAATGTTTTGTTGAATATGTTGGACTTATTTTGATTGGATGTGTCTGAGGCAGCAATAGCTTTCAATCAAATTAAGTTCAAAATATTCAACACAACGTTTTATTTTGTTTTGGAAACACGTAACATGATTTCTAAGCAGTATTGTAACATCAGTGATACCAGTATAGTCTTTATAATGGACCATTCCAGTAACTTATCCATCCATCACATACGTCATATGACGTCAGAATCAACTACGTCAAGAATGACTCGATTTAGTCCGTCTTAAACGCTTAATAGTCCGACACGTCGTATGAATTGTATGGCTTTGCTATTTAATAAACATGCTGTTGAATATTTTGAAACAAATTTGACTGGGCGCTGTTGCTACCATACACAGTAACAGCATCTAATTAAATTAGTTTCAAAATATTCAACAGCTTACCTGTATAGTTTTCTGGAAATTGATAGTCAGGAAGCTCAGAGATCGATTGATCCCAACACGAGCGTAGTGTTGGTCGGCTTAGCTAGAGATGGGCGGGGCATAGCTAAAACTGGAAAGGGTCATTATAGCTCTCACTCGTGGCATAGAGGTTTCCACAAAATCTGCATACTGGTTAGTTGTGTGTACCAAATGTTACCGAATAGCATAGATGTATGGATATTTCAAACCAAGGCCACTAAACTTTGTTGATGTCTATACCATAATATTTTAGTTGCCCAAGTAACATATGCATTTAACATCTATCCACCCACCCCACCCCATTCCCTTGAGTGTGACGGCATCCTTACTATAAGGGTATAGGCATAATGTATCTATTCATCACTTACCAGTAGGCTTACAACTGCCTGTACAACCACCTTGATTGGAATCAATGCGATGGAACCACCTACATGCGCAACACCCTCAATAGATGTTTTGTAATCATCCTATATCTCTTTGATTCGTCCTGCACTACACCCAATCCAACTAGAGCTGATTGATGTCATCAATTGGTCATTGTAACACCCGCATAATCCGATTCAATAGTCCAGTAGCCGCCATTCCTGGTTTACCTTGAAGACACGCCATTATCTGAGGATTTTCAAGAGAGTTGAGAGGACTCTGAGTCACTTACCCACAGTAATCTTGTTAACATTGAGGATCAAGTACCCCTCACCATACTCGCGTTGGATCTTCAAGCAGCCAGACCTGCCATTGTGCGCACAATTACATTCAATCATACTAGATGAAAGAGCACATGCCAATTTGCACCACAATAGTGTAGTTTTGTACGGTGTGTGATCTTTCAACCACCTGTCGTCAACCCTTTTAACACAAAACGCTAACCGCTAACAATCCTTTACAATTTTATAATTGTTCTGTTGAAAATGTCGACACTAATTTGACTGGGAGCTGTTGCTGCATACGGCAGCAAAAGATTTCTGTCAAATTAGTTTCAAAATATTCAACAATTTACCTGTAAAATTCCTGTGAAATTGAGATTCAGCAAATTAAAATTAAAATCGTTGAGAACGACTATCGTTTGGACACCAAATGGCGCTTGTGGTTCTGTAAGAAACCACATGTTATTTTTTGTTAGATGCCATATTTTGTTGTTACCTACCTGGTGACCAGATATATCGTATTCTTTCTTTCTATGGTGAATATTTTCTAATTAATTTGCCCCCGCGGCTACCTTGGAAATTAAAATTAGAATACCCAAACAGCTTAGGTTTATTGGTGATTTAGATGTAGAATACTTAGACCGCTGTGATCAATATGCTAATCATGGCATGTAGTGGAACCTACGACAATTCTAATTTGTATTTGATGGTTATTTCGTATACGTACAAATGCAGACTGGTTGAGAGTGTTTCATTATTCTTAACAAATTGTCACAATGAGATCCAAACTCGCGACAGCAATCAATAGCTTTATCATTGAAGTCCTGAATACGCTTCTTGACTCGGGGGTTCAAAATGTCAAATGTCAAGAGATCAAAGGTCATTATAATCGAAAATCGAGGCCCTGTATTTTTCGGAATGCGTGTTGGGTAATGCTAATTCACCTTTCCAAGTTTACCACAGATCATATGACGTCATATGACTTCAAAATAAACTAAGTGACGTTTAGGATGACGTCATAATCATGACGTCATGAATGACTCGATATAGCCCGTCTTAAATGCTTAATAGTCCGACACGTTGTATAAATTGTATGTTTTGTTAATTAATAAATATGCTGTTGAATATTTTGAAACTAATTTGACTGGACACTGTTGCTGCCATGGGCGCTCAGTCAAATTAGTTTCAAAATATTTAACAGTTTACTTGCATAGTTTTCTGGAAATTGATAGTCAGGAAGCTACGTGATCGATCCCAACACGGACGAGGTGTGGGTGGAGCTTAGATAGAGATGGTCTGGGCATAGCTAAAACTGGAAAGGTCCATTGACGCGTATACACACACAGGCAGTTATTGTTCATGAATCATTGTATTATGATATGTGTCTATACCTAACCTACTATAATACATAGCCATATTTGACAATGGAATTATCATATACACCCACTTGATCGAGTTCTATTTAACCACGGCATCTTTCATTTTCAGATTTCACTATGAAATATTCATCCATGTGTTAACCCCACTTGTGTCAAAGGCGCATTAAAGCGCTCAAAAGATTATTTATTTCAGTTAACCGTTTAATTACCAATATTTTTCAAAGGATTTTTGCAGCCAAAATCAGTATTTTTGTAAACTAATGGTCAAGAAAATTCAAATTTCTGCTTATCCAGTGTTCACTTGCAGGCTAAGAGAACATTTTTGAAAATTTACCACTGCAATGACTGGCTCGGTAACCGAGCCAGTCATTCCAGTGGTAAATTTTCAAAAATATTCTTCTCTTAGCCTGCAAATGGACATTTCTCAATATCACTGCAGATGTCTTTTTGACCAACTTGACAATTAAAGGGTTAAGTTGACACAAGCGGGGTTATATTGTGATCATTTTAAAGCCGCCTGTGCTGGTGTATCGTATTGCTATTTGTTGCTAGGGAATAGATTACGGTCAATATCAGAATGGCGTGTAAACACGTGTAATATTTGCTGACATCAATAAAACAGTCATCTCGTTACAACAGATACACACACATACACACATATGGAATTGCCTCTCTCGACGTTTCTAGAGCGTATATTGATTTTTGTGCCATGGCAAATATCTCGCTATCGTGACTATGGCATAATCGAATTCCCTCTATATCGATCCGTTTTGGGTATTTAAAAAGAAATGTTAGATCTGATTGTTTGCAGTATTGTCATGTCACGCACGTCAGCTAGTGTTATTGTTCTTGAATATTCAACTGTGCCGTCAAGTCATAAACTGGTCATTTGCAGACACGTGACATCCTAGGAAGCGTTTACACTGTACACGGGCCAAGTCGTTATATCGTCAGTCGCAAACGAGTTGAACATTGAACGTGGTCTATTATCGAGCGGAGATTAAAGGCATCGTATACAGAGTGAATGGATGGCAGTGAAAGAAAATACAATTTTCTTACGCTTAAGTTTCTTAAGCTCATTTATATATAAGCAATACAATTATTTTTATCATATCAATTTTCTTACGCTTAAGTTTCTTAAGCTCATTAATATATAAGCAATGCAATTATTTTCATCATATCTCTTCAATACTTGTCAGTATATAGTTACATATATTTGAAGGAATGTGTAGGCACTTCCATTGCATTGATATTGACGACGAACTATGCCTAGTGAGACCCCCTACTGGCAAACACAAAATTAACCAAATCAGCACCTTCTGCCACAGCTCTATCATCTGGTCGAGAACAAACATTCAACAAGACCATATTCTCCAATCTTATAGGTAGACATACCACTATAGAGATGGAATATGCGGACGATGAAGAAAGCGTCTCCTAGATAAATAACCTTCAATAACTGCAAAACAGCTAAAAGCAAAACAAACCATGTCCTGAATGAAGCTAAAACCGAGTTCATGCATCTATGATGGCTTTACACAAAGTAGAGTAATGATGAAGGTAGCTTCCTTTGCGATGAGGGGATCTGGAGAAAGAACATCACCATTCGATCACTTTTCTGTAGCTTAAGTGACATTGGAAACCAGTGTGTAACAGGAAACATTTGTCTATAATTCTATACAACTGTAATAGTTTGACAGCTGCAAAGAACCTCTTGAATAAACTCCATGCTTGTCACCGATAGCACTTGCGAGCCATCAGAAATCATAGCTGGCCACACAACCTAACACAACCCTTTGCAAATTGTGCCACACGCTTCCAGTAAATGCTTGAGTAGCGCACCAACAATGGCCAATATTTGGCCATGTATGGCCATGTTCTCCGAATGCCAGAGAATACACCGACTCCGCACGAAAGCAGAATTTTCGATACTATATATTCCCGCAAATATTCGTCACGCTGAGGAGGTTATACTGATTTCACCAGCTTGTTAAGTATTTTGCGATCAAACCTTAAAACGTAATTTAGAACCACTAAAAACGAAAACAAACCTAAAGTCGCTTAGGGTGTTCGCAATACACAGCGCAGAGTAGATAAGCTTGTAGAAAACTGATTGCAACTGAGAAAAAAAATCCACATGTTCCAGCTACAGAACTGAGTCACACATCAGTTGACTAATCATCTGTCAGACAAGGAAGACCTGTCCCTCCGGGCCTCTTAAAATTCAGATTTTCACACACTGTGGCCACTCATGACATCTATTTTGGCATGGTTGCAATGTATTTACATATATCCATATTAGCTCAACTGTTTTAGGGATATTTACACCATTGACAATATCTCAGATACCACTCATGTTAGTATAAAGTACTGTGGCCCAGTAGAAGGCTTTTCTATATGTAATGTATTACAAATACTGACTAGTGTTGTTACTCATGGCTGACATCTCGTCTTTAACACTCGAATTTGTTCAAGAAAATTTCAATTTTCTCATAGAAAATGTCCATTTGCAGACCAAGAGAAGACTATATTTGAAAATTTACCACTGGAATGAGTGACTGGCTCGGTTATCGAGCCAGTCATTTCAGTGGTAAATTGTCAAAAGTTGTCTTCTCTTGGTCTGCAAATGGACATTTCTCAAGACCACTGCCGAAGCCGTTTTTTGTTGGCATGGTTGTTAGAGGGTTAAAACGGCAGTAATGATTACCCATTTCATTACACACTAGTCACTAAAACATCATTGCTCAATATGTCATGGCTATAGCATCACCCGTACACCACATCGCAATGCCCGGCAGTCCTCATTTATCATGTTCCTCTGGAAACAATTCTTCATATGGACGCTGGTAAATCAAATCCCAAACTCTGCAACAGTTCCGATTCGTCAAATCATTAAGAAAATCTGTATGATACTGACTTATTGTACCGGTCTGGTGATAAAGTGCCTAGTAAATCTTGTCTATAACCGACACTCTATTGACCATCAGAAACTGGTACGTAAAGGCTAGCGGTCACTTAATACAAGTCATTGGCTATGGTAAATAGCTAAGGGGATCATATGATAGTGGTTCCTTCAGACATAAGAAACATGTGTAATCTCACGACCATACGTTTTAACACCTTCATGGAGAAGCCGACCATTTTCAGGTTAATAGAGAGGACTATTTTTGAAATTGTACCACCGGGAATACTGGTTCGATAACCGAGACAGTCATTGCAGTGGTAAATTTTCAAAAATGGTATTCTCTTGGCCTGCAAATGGACATTCAATAAGCATATATTTTGATTTTCTTGACCAAATTTCGCCATGAAAGAAGCGCCATTATTTCGCTATAGACATGGTTAACGCCATAGTGTCGGTATTTCGTGACGGATTGATTGTGCAAGGTTCGTGCCTAATAAATCAATGGATACCATTGGCTAAATCTGTCAATGACGGCTTAGTGAATAATTGGTTCTGTTACTGGGAGATTTGTAGTAGTCTCGGAATTTATAGCGCAAGTGGAATTACGGAGGCGAAAAGTCAGTCAATCACATCAACGGTTGTGCCAAGAAGTTGCTTGTTATGGTTAAAATATAGCCTTGTACTTTCTTGAGTATAATCGAGTCTTGTAAATTTACAAGAAAGGATCGTTTACACAGCTCTAGCCTATACATAACCTCACTTCCCAGTACCTTTCTATATTGCTTGCTGGTAGTGACGGATGCTCTGTCTAACACAGGTCCAACTGGCTCGTCAAAATCCCAAGTCTCATATATTATTATATATAGTCTTGACGGCAAATAAGCGTGCGTTGTTGCTCGTTATGGCTCCATTATATGGCTTCTGCGCATGATGTGTTGTAGTAACGTACTGTTTCCGGTTTTAGCTATTCTCCGCACATTACTAGCTAAGCTCCACTCACACCTCGCTCGTGTTGAGATTGCTCGATCCCTGAACTCACTGACTATCGATATCCAGAAAACTATACAGATAAGCTGTTAAATATATTGAAACTATTTTGACTGGGCGTCCAGTCAAATTAGTTTCAAAATATTCAACAGAATGTTTATTGAATGAAAAAGACACAATTCGTACAACGTGTCTGACTATTAAGCGTTAAAGACGGACTATTTCGAATCATTCATGTGTCATAATTATGACGTCATCATACACATCATGTAGTTGATTATGACGTCATATGATGGATGGCTAAATTGGAAAGGTCTGTTACAGTGTATCACTGACATTGTTGCATGCATCTTTCAATGTGTATTTCGTTCCTTGACAGTCGATGCCGCTCTTGTAGGCATACTACAGACCCGCAATATTACAATTTGGCTAAGGATTCTGACCTTTCTAAATAAGTAACTTTTCACTTCCTCCCGACCGGTTTGTGGTTTTTCGGGTTTGATTGGCTGTACTTATAGCGTCCATAATTATATATTTCTCTGTCTCGTTCATCACGCATGCCCATTATGACGCCGCAGAGCAATTACCATACGGTCTTCATTCAAGCAGCGCCGAGCTACAATGAATTGACCATTGAAGCCCTACCACAGGTAATGAGCAAAGGGGATTCTTTATGATTTGTGAATAATCACTTTTAACATACAACTACAGCAAACTAGTCACGACAGCGTCGAATCTAGGGCTGATTTGGAGGTATGAGTTCAAGCCCCACCCCCTGAAAAAATAAAAGATTCTGTCGAATCAAAGGGCAATGTATGGAAGCAAAGATAAAGATGTTGTTTATTAAACAAAATGAGGAAATTTTTTTTTCGGATCACTTCATTTTAGTTTGTTTTTCTCTTGAGAAGATTCCCGCCCCGCTCTCTCAGCATTGGGAGTGGAACCCCCTCCCAGACGGCCAGATCCTCTCCAAATTGAGCCCACACTATAATAAAATGCAGGATCCGCCCTTGTGACACCCATGTCAGGTAGTCAAATGCAATTCATCTGCTATATATAGGAAATGATATTTTGGAGCTGGGTTGTGTTTCCTTAACACGTGTTTCCTTAACACGTGTGTGCGTAAATTATGCGCATGCAGACGTACACGGCTGGCTCGTGCGTGCGTGGGTACAAGCATGTTAGTTCAGGCTCTATGTGGTAGTCCTGGAGCTGTACAACATATGTTTCTTAATTTTTTTTCTTTTTCTTTGAACCCTGATGTAAAGATTTCAAAACATTAACCAAAGATTTGAAGTTTCTGAAATGGCAGATAAATTAATTTTTATCGTGAAAGGGCAGTGTAAATTCTCAGAAACAGAGGAAAACAGAAAATATATGATAACTAGGGCTTTAGATTTCCAGCCCTTCCATACAATTATGCGGGATTGAACCTTCCAAAACGTAATATCTCAAAGGATGCCTTAGGGATTAGAATACATGTCAATTCCACCCCTCATTCGACGATATACGCTCCGCTTCCCTGTTCAGAAATGACAAATTACACGGCAAAAATTACACTGCAGGACCTCCGGGGGTTCAACCATTCGCAGCGGACCGACATCAATATAGGCAGCAGAGCAACCTTTAATTTGGGGAAAAAACCTTAAAATTCTCCGCCTCCAGCAAACTACTGCCTCTGTATTGTTCTGAATACCGTCTTCTGATTCTAGAAGAAAGTAAGCTGTCTACACATTAGCTGTACCATTGACTCCTTCTCGCAGAGACCACACGTGGAACATCTCGGCCGCACTTCACCTGCTGGGCAGAAGAGCTCAGCCAATGCCGCTCGACCTTAACTCCTGAGCGAGTCCGACTTCTGCCATTTAATACCTTTATGTTACAGTACATTCTGCCGTCATTGTTTTCTTCTCCAGAAGGATAAAGAGACTTTCTGCCGCCTCGTAGAACAACTGCCCTGGCATATTCCGCTATAGCAGTGCCATACGCTAGAATCTGCTGCGCTACAGGATGAACTTACTCTCCCCGCTCCGTTCCTTCATGGCCGCTCATCCTGTGAGGAGATCGTTGAACTTCCATCCATCCCAGCTAGTTCCATCTTCCCCAACTTACTGTGATCTTTGGCGGTCAAAGATTAAATCGCTGTGCGACTTTATGCCTTGGGAATATACCTACCGAAGTTGGTTAAAAGCCGACAATTCCTCCAATAGCAAAACCTAAACCCGAAAAAGTTTGCCGGACTGTTTCCACCATGACAGTGACTGTTTCCACGGCACTTAGGAATTGAACTGTGCATGATGAAAATCATAACTATACACACCAATCCAGTTCTCAATTTCTTTTTGTCTCTCTTACAGAATCTTCAGAGATACTATCTTAAAGCGCCCTTTTGATCAGTCGTTCCGTTTCACCTCAAGGAATATATAGAAAAGAGATCACCCGTCTTAGCCATAAATTGTGGACAGCGATCTAGCACACCATCTGACATAAAGTCAAATTGCTAACATTGTGACGGGTCGCCTCTATTTGTGTACTTTTACCAGTAAGGACGTCCACCATTTTTTGTAGCTCTACTGAGCGGGTGATGCCCTCCGTGCCTTGCACAAAAGTATTCCCTGCCAACAGGGTTACTCTCTTCTTCTTGTTCGATAGGTCCCATGCACCTCATTTGGACTACTTCTAAAGAGTACTAATTGTCGCAAGCCACCTTGCCACCGATTCCTCACAGTTAGCTCCCCTCTGCCGAAACTCATGCAATCAATGCACGCCCTCGATTTTCACTGTCTCCGCCCCTAAAAAGTATGATATCCCGCTGGGACTAGGAAAGCTGAGTTCATCGGTTCACCATGGCTCCCAGTTTGGCTTGCCCTTGCACAACAGTCATCGCCTGTTAGCGCGCAGTTTGAACATCATGATACTACTTCGGGCCACATAATATCGCTCCCCACGGAGGTCCTCATTCCTGGATTCGAGTAACCCCCTCCTCACTTTCGACTACACACACAGGTCTTCTGACCCATACGTGCAATTTTGTAGGGAAAAGTTCGCCACCTAAATACTTGCACCGCACACTAGAGACCTCTGAGTGTTTCCCCTTAAGCTGAATTAAGAACTCAGCAGCATTATTATTCCCCCATTGTTTAGCATACTTTTCTTTTGTTTTTGGACCACATGGTCGGCGGTCTTGGCAAATGTAGGTTTATTTAAGCGACCCTGCAGTTAAAACCGATCCCTGCGACTGAACCAGATAACCGCTGTCCCCGGAATTCTTTCCAAGTTCGTCACATCTTCTTAGCACCCAAACTCAACAGAGATTCCACCAAATACACTCTTCTTTAGTTACATGAGATCATTGCTTGGACCATGTCAAGTGCTTTTTGACGTCGCTCAAGGCGGTTTAATAACACTGGGCCAAAGATTCACCCGACGCTGTGAGGCAAGAGGTTTTCGCATTACCTAACCGAACGCGTCCTTCTGTGGCCACCTAAGGCCTTAACCTGCAAAACATTCTAGTTAGCCTGAACCACCGCCTCGTGTGGGATCCCCTCTAAAAGCATCAGAATTAGGAACACACAGAAGGCCCACCACTAGACGTCTGCTGAGAACTTCGGATCAACCAGGTGGCAAGGACTAAAGACTCTCCTATGTGTAGGACCCTCCTCCCATTCCACCACGAGTGCCTTAGGAAATAACTAACTCTCGACCAACTAACCTTAGTTATGTGGGCCGATGAAACAAATAGCGACCGCTGGACTGCCTGAGATAGATAGGCTAAGAAAGCCCACTGTTCTGAGAGACAGCCATTTCCCATATCTTCTCGCAGGCCCTCCAGCGTCAGGAGCAACGTTAGTTCGGATAAGACCATCCGATGATCAGGACGCGAATTTCTCCTAATATCATGCCCTGAGCTTTGGAAAACCTAAACGCTAAGTAAATCCCTGCCAGCCCTGCACCTTATCTCTCACTTCCGTCCCCTCCTTGACACACTAGCACCCGAGAGAGATGCTTAAAAAGAGAGCTCGGCTTGAAGGCAGGCCAGGGAAAATTAAAGCCACCTGCAGTCTTTTCCCCTCCCGCGTGTGCACCCACACCACATTTGCACACCACCCATCCCCCAACTCTCAACATGCCAGATTTACCTGAAGGATCGAAGGAGCCCTTCTCCCACCCCCACACCCCGAAGGACCCGCCCATCAACCTCGGAATGCCTTTTCGACCAACCGCAACAGGGAGATTCACCTCCCTTGTTGCCAGTAGAACTCTCGCCAACACCAACACCACCGACGCTTCCGCCGACACCACCACCACCACTGAAGCTCCCGCTGACGCCGCCACCACAACCACCGCCACCGAAGCTTCTGCCAACATGACACCATCACTGCCAATGCTGGGCCTCCTGCAGCAGCCCACCCCGCCATAGCAACCCCGTCAACTGCGATTCGATCAGCCGTCGGTCCAAATTCAACCACCCGCGTCATTCAGATCACTTCTGCCAGCACGAACAGAGTCATCAATGCCGACCTCCTCCATTTGGACTAAAGAAGAAAGGTAACAGACAGGAGAAAGCCGGAACCCACGCAATCTATCCCGCGGCACAGGAAGATGACCAAGGTCGGCAGGGCTTCACCACACCTCAAGCTCCCTTCTGTGGGCGACGAGGATGAGACTGGCTGGCCACTCCGATCAGCAATTATTTGTGGAGGAGGCCCAACCTTGCGCGAATGAGTCGGCATCGCCAGCCTCGAGACTGGAACCATGGACTGATGGATACCCGGGTGGGCTGGCGAGCGTGGGTGGCCTCTGCCTTCACAATGGAGTGTGCCCCTTGCCGCTCGACTGCCGCTCCTGCCCGGGACCCGACGGGACCACGGAGAGAGAGAAGGAACGTTTGCACAAAGCCCAAGCTTCCACCCACCCACCCCACCCCAAGACCGTGGGTCGAACTAGCATGGGACGGCGGCCACCCGGCCACAAATACCTATAGAAGCATATAATACAGTGATCTGTTCCTCCCTCTAGGCTTCTTAATTTGCAAGCATAATCATGAAAATATATTAGCTTTGAAGAAAGATCTATCTATTTGACTAACCCTACTCCCATTCCTTGAGATGCCGCTAAAATGTTGTCATCATCTATTAATAATTGTGATCTGTAATCCTATACTACTCTGGTAAGAAACATAATACCCATTTCTAATTACCTGAAGGAATTATTACAAATGTTCAGGCTGTTTTCCTTGTAAGATTTTATACGATTCTGGCATGCGTCCTTAGGCTCACAAGGTGGTAACTTTGCTGGATCAGTTGTTCTCGAACCAAACATTGCGTGCCATAATTTATTCACATCCTGTTCTTGACCATGACCATAAACAGTACAGATTGCAGCTTTAACATCTCATAACAAATCTTTATCAGCAACAATCATTGTGCCACACTATGACACAGTATCTCTGAATTCAGAAAGCACGATTATTCTTTATGATGTTTAGCCCATACACTGTACATCTGCCTATAAATGCACTTGTAGAGACACAGTCACTAAGCACGAGATATCCCATTGGAGCCTAGCAAACATATGGCCCCAGAAGAAACCCTATTCCTGTGAGGTTGATGTAGGAATTCCGTTGATATGTTCAATATAAGCTGTGCTGAAATGGCCTAACTTAGTCCAACTGGCATCACTGCACCATCTGTGAAATGTCCTAACTTAGTCCGACTGGCATCACTGCACCATCTGTGAAATGTCCTAACTTAGTCCGACTGGCATCACTGCAACATCTGTGAAATGGCCTAACTTAGTCCGACTGGCATTACTGCACCATCTGTGAAATGTCCTAACGTAGTCCAACTGGCATCACTGCACCATCTGTGAAATGTCCTAGCTTAGTCCGACTGGCATCACTGCACAATCTGTGAAATGTCCTAACTTAGTCCGCCTGGCATCCCTGCAACAGCTGTAAAATGTCCTAACTTAGTCCGACTGGCATCACTGCAACATCTGTGAAGTGTCCTAACTTAGTCCGACTGGCATCACTGCAACATCTGTGAAGTGTCCTAACTTAGTCTGACTGGCATAACTGCAACATCTGTGAAATGTCATAACTTAGTCCGACTGGCATCACTGCAACATCTGTGAAGTGTCCTAACTTAGTCCGACTGGCATCACTGCAACATCTGTGAAGTGTCCTAACTTAGTCTGACTGGCATCACTGCAACATCTGTGAAATGGCCTAACTTAGTCCGACTGGCAACACTGCACCATCTGTGAAATGTCCTAACTTAGTCCGACTGGCATCACTGCAACATCTGTGAAATGTCCTAACTTAGTCCGATGGCATCACTGCAACATCTGTGTCAGGGGATATAAGAACAATGGTGGGTGAGCCGTGTTTAGCGGCACGAGATGCATGTGCATGTGCATGCCAGCTTCTTCGTTGTTGCAAAACAACTCCAGGATATGCTTTGAAGTTGTCTGATTTCTTTTACCATTTGCTTCGGGAAGGTGACACTCTTCTGCATTCGTCAGATATAGTGATCACCTATTTAAGATGTGTGCATGCCTCTGTTATTGCCATGCTGTTATGAGAAATTTGGCCAGTTCTTGCTTGAACTGCTGCCCTTGAAGAGACTTCTTTGATTTTCTGGGTTAATTGTTGTACGGAGTGACGCTGAAGTAAATGCTGTGCGACGGTCTCTTTGTGGGGTTTTGATTGAAATCTCAGGGTAAGTTGCCGAGGCATGTCTCTACACGTTGTACTGCAGCTTCATCGCCACCAATACTCATACCATTAGCGGAGATATTCATCACGATCAGACCTCAGAACCATCCAATTGAAAACATCCAATATGTGATTTCGATAATTCCTCCCCGAGACTTGGTATCCCAATTTGCTGACAATTTCTTGATCATGTAGAATATGACCGAATATATTTGTCGTTGATCGCGATTTCAACCTGCATTAACAAAATTATGTGTATCTCGGTGACTTTCTGGAAGGTTTATCATCTGCAGGACATATTGAGGCAAGCATTTTGTATGGTTTTTCTTGTCATATGCTGCCAACCTTGGATAGCGATATTGCTACTAAACACTGAATATACCAATGTATTGATGACTAAAACGTACCATTTGCACACAGTGATGAACAATACCCGTTGACGCCATGTTGTTCCATTGTCAATAATTCTGATTTCAGCAACAACTCCATCGCTTCTTTACATGGGTTTTGTCGAACCTGATCAATAAAACTGGCTAAGGAGTCTATGTTGATAGGAATCGCTTAATCTTTTTCCCACTATATGAATACTGCCCATCGAAGGGTGCCCATTGCCCCAAGCTAATATATTATGCCCATAAATGCCTCTGTTGTAGTAGTGACTGTCTAGTGTGGCATCTATTGATCCAGTTGCTAAAACATCCGACTCAATTAGTGCATCTCGCAACTCAGCACTTCTATCTCAGCAATGGCCAGGAAGTTCAGGATACTGTGAAAAGCATCCATTCAGATAACATGATTCTCTTAAGACTGTCATGTAGAGGTGAAAAGTAAATTTCAAATGCCTTTACATATCCTACTTTGCCACAAATAAGCACAACCGAAGGCCATTTATTCTCTTCATTGTTGGAACTATTGATCATGTCACTCGTTTTCTATTAACCATCGTATCAGTGCATACACATATGCAGCCTTTAAGTCTGTGTGTGGGTCGTCGATCACTGGCAGACATCCGACTTTATGAGGTGATGGAATTGGCTCATTCTCCATAACTAATGCATTGAAACCAAACCATCCAGGTACCGTTTGAATGGTGTCTTCTTCTGTCCATGCCAATTTAACACAAAGGCGTGAAAAACAGACAAAATCTTTGCTATACGCTATTTCTCTCACTATAAACCTTTTCTCTATTATAACTTCTTCTGCATCCTTACTCTGGCACGGCCTGATACGTCTTTTTCCATGTTATATTCCTGGGTTAGTTGGGTTAGCACATAATGCATTGATGGTTTATGAGAAACTATGACACTTGCATTGACACTTTAGGTGTGGTCCACACGATGCCACGGCTGATTGCATAACAATGCCAATTCACATTTCCAGTTTATCCATCGATCATCTGACGTCATTTGACTTCATAATTAACTAAGTGACGTGTATACTGACGTGTCATAATAATGACGTCATGAATGATTCGAAATAGTCCGTCTTTAACGTTCAATAGGTCGGCACGTTGTACGAACTGTATGTCTACTATTTAATAAACATGCTGTTGAATATTTTGAAAATAGTTTGACTGGGTGCTGTTGTTGCCATAAGCAGCAAGAGCACCCAGTCAAATTAGTTTCAAAATATTCAAACAGCTTACTAGTATAGTTTTCTGGAAATTGATAGTCAGATAGTTCAGAGATCGATCGATTCCAACACGAGCGAGGCGTTGGTGGAGCTTAGCTAGAGATGGGCGGGGCATAGCTAAAAATGGAACTGACCGTACTGTCACAATCCAGACAAATAGGAACATGTGGTGATATATTAGCAGTCCTGGTTACTGCAGCATATTGGTTTTGCAAACCCATTTCTGCTAACGCACTTTCTAGCACTTGCAACATTGTTTTTTGAAATGCAATTTCCAAACGGATTTAATGTAGATACAAGTTCCATAGTTTCTGTCAAGTAACGCACGCACGCACGCACGCACACCACCACCCCCACCACCACCACCAAGCACGGCAAATCGATCTACTCTAATGTATTCACGAACCAATAATGTTTTCTTGAGAGTAGTAATATATTCATGTTACGGTGTTGCGGGATAAAGTATGTATTTTGTCATAAAATGTTTGTAAAATGAATTTAACAAGGAACGATTATTCTATTTCCCGCTTTATTTGAGACAATCTCAACAAGTTATAGTAGGCTTGTTTAGAAAATTACCGAGTTATGCTACATTTCACATTTTCTCTATTTCCGGGAATTTGCCCTACCATATCTCAAACAAATCAATGTTTCCAGCTTTTGGGGAACATATAATTTTGGTTAATGTTTTGAAATCACAGATTTGGTGTTCAAACTAAAGACAGATATCAAGAAGCTTATGTTGTTACAGCTAACTTTTAGTTTACGCCCTTTTTTAAAATCAGCCCCAGGACTATGGAAACTGATTTTATCCAAGCCAGGTTGATTGTCTTTTGTCCGCATCTGTATCCTGAATCCGTGACGACGACGCCATCCTTATCTATGCATTCCAGGTGACACGTAGCAGACTGATGGATTTGTTTTGCATCTCGTTACCATGGTGTTGTCTTGTTCAATGTTCAAAAGCTATCAGAATTAATCAGCTTCGGCGCTACCTATTAGACTGTCATCGTGCGTTCATGGAGCGTGATAGAGGACGTCTCGCTGGGCATTGACGCTCGTGTTCGCAAATTGACCGTTTGTGGTGGAAATAATTGACCAGAGGTCGGACATATAGTGCCTTAATTATCATCTCCATATGCAGTACTTTGCATTTACTTCGCTTGCTATTGATTGTAAATCCACGTGCTGGTTTTTTGATGACAGTTTGTTGGAAAACAGCAGCAACTTTCTGTTAGGGCATATATTATTTATAGGTCAGGCTATGTTACAGCAGGATACATACTCGCTCAACTTTCTGGAAATTCAGAATGACTCGGGTTAATTATAGTCTTTGTTCACCGGCGTGTGCTGCAAATAAGCCTAAGTCATAGTTATTTTCAGCATGAAGTGCTTTTGATTTCAAATTTATCAAAGCCAGTATTATGCGCTAATTGGCCGATTCATGCTTGATCGAGTTTGGCCGAGCTGTAGCCTATACATAGTGAATGCGATAGGGAATATGGAGGCTGCAATCATGCGCGTATTATTGTAGTAATCAATTTCTGCATTAGCCATTCAATACCAAACTATAGTCCAGCCAGAAAGGGAAATGTGTAATTAGCTACATGGTGTCAGCGCGGCCCTAGGTTAACCAACCATAATAAATGTTACTTTATGCAGCATAAAGATAATAATAATAATAATAATAATAATAATAATAATAATAATAATAATAATAATAATAATAATAATATCGTTCTTTATTGAGGGTAAATCATCAACATGTGATCTTCCTGAGGCCCTCAGGGAACAGCAACAACAATAATAATAATAATAAGTATATACAGGCTAATAAATATACATATACATACACTCTTTCCAAACACACACTCACACACGCTTAGTCATACAGGGCACACACAAGCAGATGTAAGCAAACGGACAAATAGGCGATCACGCATACAAATACACGCAGTCACGCCCTTGCACACACGCATGCATACTCACGCGCGCACTGGCATATGCAGGCATGCACGTACACACACCCGTACATACGCACGCGCATACACACGCTTACACGCACTCGCACATTATACGCACACGTGTACACACACACGCGTGCACACACACACACGGGCGCGGGCGCACGCGCACGCGCACGCGCACGCGCACGCACACACGCACGCACGCACACACACAAATCACACACATACTCAGCTGATTATGTACAATTATATACATGTATATACAAGACATAGAGGTAGACCTATTTCCAAGTTTATACAAAATCGTTTATATGGTATTTAAAACAATCAAATATTTTAATTCTAATTTGACTTAAAGCCGTTGCTACTCGATGCTTTACCAACTTTCAGTCAAATTATCCTTAATGCATTTGACCATTTATTGTAGTTAATTTAATCACTGGATAAATTAGCTCCACTTTGACTGACTGATTTGCCACTCAAGGCGGCAGCATCAGTCAGTCAAATTATCGTCGATTTACCCAACAGCTCATTACATTTAACCATTTACCGCCTATATTTCTTTAAGAAAATCTAAATTTCCTCATAAGAATATCTATTTATAGACAACGAGAAGACAATTTCTGAGGATTTGTCACCGGCATAACTGATCCGTTTACCGAGCCAGTAATACCAGTGGTGAATTCTCAAAAAAAAAATGGTTAACACAGGTTGGCACAGGTTAACCAAACATGCATTACTTTGTGCAGTGTAAAGATGGCACAGGTTAACCAAACATAGTATACGTTACTTTATGCAGTGTAAAGATGGCACAGGTTAACCAAACATAGTATGCGTTACTTTATGCAGTGTAAAGATGGCATAGGTTAACCAAACATAGTATACGTTACTTTATGCAGTGTAAAGATGGCACAGGTTAACCAAACATAGTATACGTTACTTTATGCAGTGTAAAGATGGCATAGGTTAACCAAACATAGTATGCGTTACTTTATGCAGTGTAAAGATGGCATAGGCTAACCAAACATAGTATGCGTTACTTTATGCAGTGTAAAGATGGCACAGGTTAACCAAACATAGTATACGTTACTTTATGCAGTGTAAAGATGGCACAGGTTAACCAAACATAGTATACGTTACTTTATGCAGTGTAAAGATGGCACAGGTTAACCAAACATGCATTACTTTATGCAGTGTAAAGATGGCACAGGTTAACCAAACATGCATTACTTTATGTAGTGTAAAGATGGCACAGGTTAACCAAACATAGTATGCGTTATTTTATGCAGTGTAAAGATGGCACAGGTTAACCAAACATAGTATACGTTACTTTATGCAGTGTAAAGATGGCACAGGTTAACCAAACATGCATTACTTTATGCAGTGTAAAGATGGCACAGGTTAACCAAACATAGTATGCGTTACTTTATGCAGTGTAAAGATGGCATAGGTTAACCAAACATAGTATACGTTACTGTATGCAGTGTAAAGATGGCACAGGTTAACCAAACATAGTATGCGTTACTTTATGCAGTGTAAAGATGGCATAGGTTAACCAAACATAGTATGCGTTACTTTATGCAGTGTAAAGATGGCACAGGTTAACCAAACATAGTATACGTTACTTTATGCAGTGTAAAGATGGCACAGGTTAACCAAACATGCATTACTTTATGCAGTGTAAAGATGGCACAGGTTAACCAAACATGCATTACTTTATGCAGTGTAAAGATGGCACAGGTTAACCAAACATAGTATGCGTTACTTTATGCAGTGTAAAGATGGCACAGGTTAACCAAACATAGTATACGTTACTTTATGCAGTGTAAAGATGGCACAGGTTAACCAAACATGCATTACTTTATGCAGTGTAAAGATGGCACAGGTTAACCAGACATGCATTACTTTATGCAGTGTAAAGATGGCACAGGTTAACCAAACATAGTATATGTTACTTTATGCAGTGTAAAGATGGCACAGGTTAACCAAACATAGTATGCGTTACTTTATGCAGTGTAAAGATGGCATAGGTTAACCAAACATAGTATGCGTTACTTTATGCAGTGTAAAGATGGCACAGGTTAACCAAACATGCATTACTTTATGCAGTGTAAAGATGGCACAGGTTAACCAAACATGCATTACTTTATGCAGTGTAAAGATGGCACAGGTTAACCAAACATAGTATGCGTTACTTTATGCAGTGTAAAGCTAGCACGGGATTAACGAATCAAGCGTTACTTTATGCAGTGTAAAGAAGAAATGGTTGCGTGACTGTAACCTTTCTGGCTCACAAACCATCGGGGCGTGGGCTGTGAAGGGGTGAAGTTGGCAGGCCGCAGTAATTTCCATCGAAAAGTTTTTAATGAGTCATGTTTTATGCAGTTTCTCATTTTACAAACGAAAATAGCTGGCTGGACATGAAAGTTCATGATTGTATTACAATTTACTATTATTTACTTTCTTCTCGATGTCCCCACATTTGCAGATGTAAATATCAACCATTAGTTATTTAATCTTAGAGAGTTAATCACATTTTGTTCCCTCAGGTCAAGGCTTGACCGGCTCAAAAAATTAAGTGAACAAAAAATGAAATTAACTGGCTAAAAATAACATAATTTAACGAACAACTGATAGTCCATACGCACCTCTGGAAATGAAGATGCCAGTGAGAGTGCACACACACGCGCGCACGCACGCACCCGCACGCACCACCTACACCACAATAAAGGTATATATTTATGTAAATAAAGAAACAGATTTACGGAGTTAGGGGCCCTACCCATTCGATCGATCCCAACTCAGGCTAATGTTGGATAGAGCTTAGCTAACTCTATTATTTAATTCTGCATAAATGGGTACCCACATGTGTGCATATGGGCATGCAGGTGTGCGTAACTCACTTGTAGTCTGGCGTCACATTCAAATAAATTAATAAAATGACGTATCTAGCTCCTTCATGAACAATGAACAAGTCCCTGCCAAATGTAGGAATGGTTCCTTACATTTTAAGGTCGTGTTCACGCTGGAGTCAATCCGGAATAACACCATACATCAGGAAGACGTTATTCCTGATTGATTATCCACTAAGAACACGGCCTAAGCTGCCATACACAACAACAGCAGTCCGGACAAATTGAACAGCTTAACTGTAAAATTGCCTGGAAGAAAGAATGCGTTTGAGGTAGATTGTCTGTCTAAATGTCTGTCCGTTGTGTATGTGTGCGTACGTCCATGCTCGCGTAATTGTGTGCGTAAGTATCTGCGTGTAAGTCCGTAGATGTGTGCGTTAATTTGTGTCTATATGAGTGTAGGTGCGCGAGTTATAAGTAGGCAATCATAATATAAAATATAATAATGCTATTCTTCTTCTTATTATTAATCTTGCAGCAATTTTTGTATTTTGTATTTTTCGACATTTGTACAAACATTAAGTGTATATTATATATTATTGTACATAGTGTATATATGTTTGAGGGCCTCGTTAACATCAGGCAACTGACGATTTACCCTCGCAAAATAAAGAATATTATTATTATTATTATTATTATTATTATTATTATTATTATTATTATTATTATTATTATTATTATTATTACCGTTCTCTTTGGAGTTTCGCTTTGCCACACCTCGAGAATATGCGAGAGTGTACCAGCGTAGGCCTACAAAAACGCAGGTGGGAATTCATTACCATAACCTGACATCGTACGCATTTCCCCGCCAATTTTTGTCCAAATTCAGGACAGTAATGAGTAGTTTTTTAAGTGATTTTCTAGACATTTTGATGGCCACTAAATAAACTCACTTCTCTACCTAGATGTTCTGCATCCTCCCACCATAGGTTCCTTCCAGTCATTATTTATGACACATTCTGTTTGTCGCAGATGGTGGCTCTGTGATGGAGCTCGATGTGAGTGGAAGAGCACGCCACGAGCATCATGCACACACACCCACACCCCACACACACAAACACACGCACGCACGCACACACACACGATAACGCAGATTACTGTGCCGGTACTGGGCCAATACGACCCGGTATTTCCCCAGTACCGGCCCGGTATGCCACGTTACCAGGGATCTGTCTTAAAGAGCCACCATGGTGTGACCTGATGGATATCCAGATAGGTTTGGCAATGTGTTAGTTAGTGATCTCCAGAAAGACGTCTGATTAATATATAAGCACATAATGGTATTTCATTGTGCGCATTAGCCCTTATAATCTGGGGGCCAGGAGACACACCTCACCAATCCCCACCACCACCACCACCACCATGCAACCCCCTCTGGATCCACCGCAAGCGTGATTTCTTTACTTATTAACTTGTTTCCAGAAGAAAAATTGTCACGATCCTTGTTTTTACGCTTGACACGAACCCACGTCAAGGTAACCAAAACTTGCCATTTTTAGAGACGTGGAAAACAAGTATTTGAAAAACCGACATTCTCTGATCATCAAGTATTGCGCCAACTGCATATTGGTGTTTCCTCAGATCGACAGAAAGGACATTTCCAGTTTTAGCTATGCCCC
This sequence comes from Chaetoderma sp. LZ-2023a, assembly GCA_034401795.1. Lineage (NCBI taxonomy): Eukaryota > Metazoa > Mollusca > Caudofoveata > Chaetodermatida > Chaetodermatidae > Chaetoderma > Chaetoderma sp. LZ-2023a. Next base: position 9,053,215 of record CM067360.1, on the reverse strand, counting down.
GCCCAGCTCTAGCTAAGCTCCACCCACACCTCGCTCGTGTTGGGATCGATCGATCTCTGAACTTCCTGACTGTTAATTTACAGAAAACTACACAGGTAAGCTGTTGCATATTTTGAAAGTAATTTGACTGGTTGCTGTTGCTGCCTATGGCAACAGCAGCACCCAGTCAAATTAGTTTCGAAATATTCAACAGCATATTTATTAAATAGTAGAGTCATACAATTCGTACAACGTGTCGGACTACTAAGAGTTAAAGACGGGCCTAATAGAATCATTTATGATTGACGTAATGATTATGACGTCATTCTACACACCGTTTAGCTGAGTATGACGTCATATGACATCAGATCATCGATGGATACTCTGGAAAGGTGAATTGCGACAGCTACGACGCTTGCGCTAATGCACCTTTCCACGCGGTAATAGAGTCGAAACAAACCTTACTCTCTTGATCTATTGAACTGAAGCTATTGACACTGAGGTGCTAGCTTTTAAGATATGTGTGACGTTTCATTCCACATGACGGAACGATGGTGTCAAAATACTACCTTCTGTTATAAACAATCTTTATAAAGTACACATGAAGGCACTTATAAATCAATCATATGACGTACTGTCATGCCAGAATATGTCTTAATAAACTAGTCATTTAGGTACACGTAGTCCTCATCTGTTGTGATATCATCACTTTCACTGCTTGCAGAATATTGTGTTTCCCCATTGTATATCATAATGTTTGTGGTATTAATTAAACACGAGTTAATTATTTTTGTTGTTCTTATTTTACAGACAGGTGATAAGCAAGAGTAGTCGGTTTTCCCCGAAGGGGATATGTTGCCATGGTGATCGCCTGTTCCTTGCCAATTGTGCCGATGATGGTGGTAGTATTATCCGGTACAGGATCGACCTGCGATCTGGACAGCAAGACAGACCAGAGGACGTGTATCTCACCAGGAGCTGGGAGACGAATGAAGACTGCCCCCTGGCGGTGGGCGTGTATGATTTGAATGATAAAACCAGTCGGATTGTTATAAGTAAACGTAAGGAAGATCCAGACAGTGACAAACTGACATATCTGGACTTGAAAGATGGATAGGTGTCAGTGTAACATTGTTAATGCAATCAGTGTAATATATTTAAGCAATTACGTTCCCCATGATATATCATTTACCTCAGGCCTTTGAATGTATGTCCCAAACCACCCAGCCCCTGCCATACATACATGTGTCCCATACCACACAGCCCCTGCCAAACATACATACATGTGTGTGCCATACCACACAGCCCCTGCCATACATACATGTGTCCCATACCACACAGCCCCTGCTATACATACATGTGTCCCATACCACACATCCCCTGCTATACATACATGTGTGTCCTATACCACACAGCCCCTGCTATACATACATGTGTCCCATACCACTCAGCCCCTGCTTTACATATATGTGTGTCCTATACCACACAGCCCCTGCTATACATACATGTATGTCCCATACCACACAACCCCTGCCATACGTACATGTGTCCCATAGCACACAGACCCTGCAATACATACATGTGTGTCCCATACCACACAGCCACACATACATGTGTGTCCCATACCACACAGACCCTGCCATACATACATGTGTGTCCCATACCACACAGCCACTGCCATACATACATGTGTATATATAAGTAAGAGCCATGGTTTTACCTTGGAATGTGGGATGTACAGAAGGGCTGCACTCATACAACGACACTTGAAACACCAGGCAGCCTTTAAAACCAAACGATGGCGCTTCCTGAAGACAGGGGTCAAAAGTCATACCGGGCAATGCATGCCTCATTGCAGAACAGTCCTTTGCTGGGGGTTTTAGCATTACGATTTTTTGTGCATAGCTCCATATTATATTCCGTTTCACCTTTTAAGATTTGTAAATGTTTAGGGAATTAAACATGTCCACGTTTTTGGGCTTGGGTGCGGGAGATTAAAGTGTCACCCGCTGAGTTTGTGGTCAATGTCCAAGTACTCGGTACAAGAGTTAGACTAGTTTCTATTCACTACCTCAAGTTGTTTACACATTTGCTATCACACATGCAAACTTTGAGAGGATGAGTGGTCGGTCCTTTGATTTCGTGACCAAGGTCAAAGGTCAAGACCGTGCTGAACTTGGTACAAAAATCATAAACATTTTGTTTTATATTTAAGATCATCACCATACATCGTATTGCAACGAAACTAAATCATGTATTTATTCTAGCACACGAGTTTGATCTGTGTTTTGACATGGAGCTAGCGTGAGAACATGTAACGCTTTAATGGCTATATGTGGTCAGAAATTTAAAATATATCTACTTCATGAATGTCCATTTGCAGGTCAAGAGAAGACTATTTTTTTTTAATTTACCACTGGAATGGCTGGCTCGGTTACCTAGCCAGTCATTACAGAGGTACATTTTTTTTAAATACTCTTCTCTTGACCTGCAAATGGGCATTCCTCAAGCCCACTGCAGAGGCCGCTTCTGGTGGTCTTCGTCGCGAAAGATGCCTCGGAAATTTTGTCCACTCGATCCCATAGATTGTGTCACCCCCCCCCCCCCCCTTTAATCATTACAGACGCATAACAAATTCCGAATATTCAGTTGAATATTTTGAAACTAATTTGACTGGGAATCAAATTAATGTCAAACGATTCAATATCATTCATGAATAGTTGTCTACAAATTGAGAGACTGGAATTTCAAGGGTTAAAGACTTAATACAAGTTAATGGATGAATCCAGTTTTAGCTTAGCCCCACCCACCCCATCACCGCACACACCCCATCCGCCCCACCCCACCCCACCCCGCCCATTCAATAGCTAAGATCCACCCACGCAGACACAATTCCAACAACAACGCTTATTCAGTCATTAATTAAGTGTTCGTAACGCTTATCTACGCCATTCATGACGTCATCCTACATGCCGCATAGTTGATTATGACGTCACATGATGGATGGATAAACTGGAAAGGGCCATTGTCATAGCGACATAGGTAAAGTATAGCCCAGAAATAATTTGAAACTTAGTATTGAATATTTTTACCATAATTAGATTAGAAGACATTGTTGCCTATCAACTTCTTATGTTCAAAATATTGAACATAACTTTTCCTACGTCATGTTCACAATGGTACTAGCTAAACTAACATGTTTCTGTTTTTGTTTTGGGAACATTGTAATTTATTTATGAGCTACATTATAGACCTGTGTATGTCTTTAGACACCAAAAGATTGCAATTCGCTTTATACGAGATTGGCTGCTTAAAATACAACTTCATATCTATTGTAATTATTATTTACATCGTGTACCTCACGTTGTTACAATAATGATATTGATTTCTCTTTAACTACTGTTTGTGCAGGTAAAAGGTGTTGTGAAATGTGCGCGTGCTTGGGTGCGAGCGAGCGAGCGAGCGTGCATGCGTCCGTGCGTGCAGAAACAGCCCCAAGGCAAATTAGTTCCAAAATATTCAACAGCTTATATGTAAAAGTTACGTTGAAATTTAGATTCTGGAAATTAATGTTTCAGTGTCATATTGATTCCATCCTGAGTAAAAAGTCGACAGAGGCATGGCTAAAACTGGATGCCTCTATTGGACGGATATGTCAGTGTTTTAGCGACCACTCTTACTAAACACACCTAGCGATCACTCGTAGCGACCATACTTAGCGACCACCAGCTTAGCGACCACCACTCTTAGCGACCACACTTAGCGACCACTCTTCGCGACCACCACTCTTAGCTGCACCCACTCTTAGCGACCACAACCACTGTTAGCGACCACCACCCTTAGCGACCACCACTGTTAGTGACCACCACTGTTAGCGACCCACCACTCTTAGCAACCACCACTCTTAGCGACCAATTTTAGAGACCACCAATCTTAGCGACCACCACTCATAGACCACCACTCTTAGCGACGACCACTCTTAGCGACCTCCACTCCTAGCGACCACTACTCTTAGCGACCACTGTTAGCGACCTCTCTTAGCGACCACCACTGTTAGCGACCGTCACTCTTAGCGACATTCACTCTTAGCGACCACCACTCTTAGCGACCACCACTCTTAAAGACCACTCTTAGCGACCACTCGTAATGACCACGCTTAGCGACCACTCTTAATGACCACTCTTAGCGACCTCTTAGCGACCATTCTTAGTGACCACGCTTACTGACCACTCTTATTGACCACTCTTAATGACAAGTCTTAGCGACCTCTTAGCGACCATTCTTAGTGACCACGCTTACTGACCACTCGTAATGACCACGCTTAGCGACCACTCTTAATAACCACTCTTAGCGACCATTCTTAGTGACCACGCTTAGTGGCCACGCTTACTGACCACTCTTATTGACCACTCTGCTGCTATGGTGCATAATGTGTATGTTATAGACAGGTTTTACTGTATATTGTTAACCATTTAATTCTCATTATTGTTCAGGAGAATTCACCTTTCCAGAGTATGTACCCATCATATGACGTCATAATCATCTACGCAGTGTGTACAATGACATCATAATGGGTGACGTCATGAATGATGTCGATAAGTACGTCACGAACGTATATTTGAAGACGGTCTATGCCTTGTTGTACAAATTGTTTGCTTTTACTATTTAATAAATATTCTGTTGAATATTTTGAAACTAATTTGTCTGGGCGCTGTTGTTGCCTATGGCAGCAACAGCACCCAGTCTAATTAGTTACAAAATATTCAACAGATTTCCTGTATAGTTTTCAGGAAATTGATAGCTATGGCATTCGGCGATCGATCAATTCAAACACGGTGAGGTGTGGGTGGAGCTTAGCTAGTGATGGGCGGGGCATAGCTAAAAATGGAAAGGTCCATTGACGTTTTGCTCAGTGCATGTCCATTTGGACGTCAAGAGAAGAATAGTTTTTGAGAAGTTAACCATTCCAGTGGTAAATTGTCAAACATATTCTTTTCTTGGTCTTCAAAATGGACATTCCTGAAGAGCATTGCAGAAGCCGGTTTCCGCCGGCTAGACCATTTGAAAGCGCAAACGGATTATACCATTATAATCAAAACATTAATATGCATTGTCTTTTTATACAAAGCAATTAATTCATTGTTAAAACTGAATGCAAATGATGATTATAAAATTTGCAAAAATTTACATACAAAGAATGTACTTAATTTCTTATAATACTAAAACAGACTTTTGTGGATTTTATTAATTGGTTAGGTGGATTTTTATATCACTAAACAAATTATTAATCTATGCGAAAATATATTATAATTGATGTGCATGATTATAATAAATTAGCTTAACTGCTTAAGTGAAATATGCTCCAGTGTAGAAAGTGAAACAAGCTTGTGCGCTAATATTACACCAAACTAACAGTGTCTGATAATCAAACTATCCTCGTAAAACATGACAGCGTACTGGCACACTGTATGACAGAAATTCTCAACATAAATCAAATTCCAATTATTTATCAGTATTAGTTACCGCGTATACCTCTAATTGTAGGCTATCATCTGTGTTCCCGCAGAGGCATGCCTACATACATATACGGAATACACATTCTATATAAGGCAGTGTATACCCATATAAGGCAGTGCACATCTATATAAGGCAGTGTACACCAATATAAAGCAGTGCATATCCATAGACGGCAGAGTACACCCATATAAGGCAGTGCATATCCATATAAGGCAGTGTACACCAATATAAAGCAGTGCACATACATGGAAGGCAGTGTACACCCATATAAAGCAGAGCATATCCATATAAGGCAGTGTACACTCATACAAGGCCGTGCATATCCATAGAAGGCAGTGTGCACCCATATAAAGAAGTGCACATCCATAGAAGGCAGTGTATACCCATATAAGGCAGAGCATATCCATATAAGGCAGTGTACACCCATATAAGGCAGTACACATCCATAGAAGGCAGTGTACACCCCTATAAGGCAGTGCACAGCCATAGAAGGCAGTGTACATCCATATAAGGCAGTGCATATCCATATAAGGCAGTGTACACCAATATAAAGCAGTGCACATCCATAGAAGGCAGTGTACACCCATATAAAGATGGGCACATCCATAGAAGGCAGTGTATACCCATATAAAGAAGTGCACATCCGTATAAGGCAGTGAACACCCATATAAGGCAGTGCATATCCATAGAAGGCAGTGTACACCCATATAAAGCAGTGTGCATGCATATAAATGTAGTGTACGTCCATATTAGGCAGTGTATATCATATAAAGGCAGTGTGCATGTATATAAGGCAGTCTACATCCATATAAGGTACTGTGCATTCATATAAGGCAGTGTACACACATATATGGCAATGCACATACATATAAAGGCAATTTACATCCATATAAGGCAGTGTACACCCATATAAGGCAGTGCATATCCATAGAAGGCAGTGTACACCCATATAAAGCAGTGTGCATGCATATAAATGTAGTGTACGTCCATACTAGGCAGTGTATATCATATAAAGGCAGTGTGCATGTATATAAGGCAGTCTACATCCATATAAGGTACTGTGCATCCATATAAGGCAGTGTACACACATATAAGGCAATGCACATACATATAAAGGCAATTTACATCCATATAAGGAAGTGTACATCCATATAAGGAAGTGTACATCCAAATAAGTCAACGTATCTCCATATAAGACAGTGTAGGTCCCTCTAGGCCAGCATACATCCACATAAGAACGACATTTCATGTCAATTAATTATGTATTAAGCGGCAGCAGTAACTAATGTAATACCCAATTCATATTCGCAAACATCTTATAAAAATATCAAAACAATAGTGGCAGCCTAACATGCAATAAACAAACTGGTACACTTTGCCGACCTCATTCACTGCGGAACTGTAAACTTTAATGACTTCATTCACTGTAGACCTGTAAACTTGTCCGACTTCATTCACTGCGGAACTGTAAACTTTGCCGACTACATTTACTGTGGAATTGGTGATTTTTGCCGACTTCATTCACCGCGGAACTGGTAAACTTTGCCAACCTCATTCACTGTGGGCCGACTTCATTCATTGCGGAACTGTAAACTTTGCTGACTTCATTCACTGCGGAACTGGTAAACTTTGCCGACTTCATTCACTGCGGAACTGTAATTTTTGCCAACTTCATTCACTGTGAGTTCCGTAGTGTTTCAGTATGCAGCCACATTTAGAGTCGGTACTGGTGTTGGCTTTAAAAATGGTGGTGCTGTAGGTTTAAGATTGCACCACCTTACAACAATACGTTTTTCCAAATGAGCATGAGTTGTCCACACAATTATTGGTCAACCCTTTAATGTTAAACAATTTCAATTTTGTCATAGTGTTCATTTCCAAATCGATATTATGTTTTTAAGTTTATCACTGGAATCGCTGGTTCGGTTATCATGGCAAATGGTCAACAGTCATCATTTCCTGGTCTGCAAATGGACGTTTCTCAAGGCCACTGCAGAAGCCGTTTTTGGCCGGCTTGAGTGTTAACCATTTAATTCTAAGGCTGACCAAAGCGGTTTCCGTTTCTGCAGTCATCTTGAGAAATGTTTATTGGCAGGCAAAGATAAGACTATTTTTGAAAATTTACCACTGGAATGCCTTTTCCTGGCATTCCGGTGGTATATTTTCAAAAATAGTCTTCTCTTGGCTTGCAAATGAATACATGTATTTAATGACGAAATGCTGTTATTTTCTTGACAAACACTAGTCATTAACGCGTTAATGTAGTTAGTATGTAGTCTTCATCTACATGCATTTACAGACATGACAGATATAGTGCACGTCCGAGATGGTGAACGTGCATGTGTGAAAGCTAAACTGCTCACTGGATGGCACTTGCTGCGAGCCAATAGAGCACGCTTCAACAAGAATGAGGTGGATCCAACATGTATCCTGTGTACTAATGCCCCAGAAGATCGGAGCATTTTCTCTGCAGCTACAGCAAATTCGCATCAGATAGAGAGGTATGTAAACAGAAGATGATAGAGATCATCATGCAACATAATGAAGGTAGCCTAGCGCAGAGGATTCAAATCACGAAGTCTTTCTGCAGAGCCTGGTAGATGCAACGTTCCTGATATATGACAAATTGCCCGAACACCACATGCTATTAGCTGCAATAGAAGCAACATCAAGACTATATATCCATAAAATACACAAATTACGGTCCTTTCTTCTCACATCACTTACTTTGTAAAGATTTATCATAAAACCTCAGAAGAGGGCGCTCACAATTATACGGGAGGGACGTCCAGCAACCAACCAACCAACCTATAGCCTCTACTCTTGTGCTAAGGAAAAGTAGGGGTGGGGGTGGGCATTTACAGGAAGCTGTAAATTTAACACCACCTGTCTGACTGTTCTAAATTTAACATCATCTCTCACACAAAGATAATGGATAGCCTATATGGCATTGTAATGTGCTGCTGTCTTGACTGTTTATTACAATTCTTCTTCAATATCTTTTTATTCCAAACAATCATGTGTACATTGTCTATCAGCAAACTGCATCTTAGTGAAGAGGAGTCATATTTTATATTTCTATCTTTTTTTGATAATAAGTCAGCTCCTGTATCTTGTAGACCTAGGGTTAGATCCCTATATTGTAAATACTAACAAGGAATTGTGAAATATATTTGTGAATACTCATGACTTATAAAGAAAATACGAATTCTTTCTTAGTGAATGTCCATTTGTAGGCTATTATAAGGCAATTTTTGCAAATTTACTACTGGAATGACTGGGCATAACTATTGAGCCAGTCATTAGAGCGGTAAAGTTTTAAGGAGTATTCTCTTTGTCAACTAGTGGCCATTTCTCAAGACCCGTACAAAGGCTGGTCAGAAGATTAATGGCTTGGAAAGCAATACTCAACACATCTTTTACTAGCTATTCAGGTGAACTAGGTAAATGATATATAGAAATGATGCATCGCATTTACAGATAACCATAATATTCATTTTTCATTGTGACTCGCAGCTAGTCTAAAGCCTATCTCCCACTATGCGGCCATTTATTTGAGAGTATGAGTGAGGACGTATGACTGGTTGAGACCTGTTGTCTCAAGCGAGTGGATGCAACTACTTGTGATTGCGTCAACTTGCGATTAATTAGCTCTCACACTGAGACCTCTTGCGACCTATTGATATATGCACACTCGCAGGTGATTGATTGCAACGTAGTTGACATGCTTGGTTTGAGAGCAATATCTATTCCTTGCGAGCTAACTTGAGATGACTAGCTGACTGTGAGTCATCCCGATCATTCTTCTCACATGTTGTGAGTGTGTTCAGATGGGTTTGAGACCATCAGCGAGAACGTGCGATCGCAGGAATTTTGAACATGTTCAAAACTCAGCGAGCACTGCCAGCCATGCCTTGCGGACGGCGACCACTTGCGAGCTCCTGGGAGAAATTCCTGCCACCTAGCAACTCTTTCAAGGTCTCAAGCACTCACACATACTCTCGTCTACTCCCAAGGAAATGGTCACCTAGTGGGAGACAGGCTTTAGTCTCTATCAGTACAACAGTCAAGATGAGAAGATTTTGTCTTTAACCATATAATGGTCAAGGTGTACAAAAAAACAACTCTGCAGTTACATGTATCTTGCAAAATGATGATTTATAGGCCCGGACATGATAATGTTTGAAATTTTACCACTGGAATGACTGTCTCGCTGAACGAGCCAGTTATTCCAGTGATAAATTTACAAAATATAGTCTTCTTGGCATGCTTGGTCTGAAAATGCTGATACAATTAGCAAAAATTTTATTTTTCTTAACAATTTTTTATAGTCGCAACAAGTACAAGTCGACGAGGTCTGTAAAACCTTTGACATTTCTGACTGTGACCTATGTCGCAACAGTAGCTTGTTTATGGTTAAAGGTCTTACTGTGCTTATTATGGCATCAACTATTGCTACAATATTTTGTTTCTGATGATGTTTATCATATAGCTTAGTACTGCGTGACTAGATGCTTGATCCAGTAGGACTCTTAGCATCCACAACATTCTGTGTAGTTTATAATTATACATTAATATTTGTAAATTACTCCATTGTTAATTTATTATGTCTATAGTTCATATTGCTTGCTTAGTAATGAAACCACATAAACTATGTTTATTATGCCATGCTTATTTTTATATATTGTTTCCAAACCTGCATTTTTGCTATTTATATGTGTTTGACAAATGACCTTTATGAATAGGCGCCATTGTAAACAAATTTTGTTAGCAATTAATATTATGTTTCAATAAACAATTTTTGTATGTATCTGTTTTAAAAATCATCAGTTCTGGTGGACTGTTGAATATTTTAAAGCTAATTTCAATGGAAATTGGTGCTGCCTAAAATGGCAACAAGTTCCAGTCAAATTAATTTCAAAATATTTAACAGATTATTCTTCAAATCATAATAATTGTGTCGTGTCTTTTATGTACCATTAAGTGTTAAAACATTAAAATCAAATTTGTAATCTAACAAACTGAAGACAAACCTCTGATATAGGACCACCTTACGAAGTACCAGAGAGTAGATTGTTAAAGACAGGTGGTGTTTTAAACACAGGTTAGTTATTATCAAGGTAGTGCGCTGTTCGAGAAGCAATCAGGGGGGGGGGGCTATAATGGAATGATCCGATCTGTCACTCAAGTATATGATGTCATAATCAATTACGTCACATGGTCACAATACCATGACATATTATAACTCCATCATCATGAATGAAAACTCTGCCATGTGCACAAATTGTATGTCTTTTATGAATTTACAATTTAATAAACATTCTGTTGAATATTCTGAAACTAATTTGACTGGGTGCAGTTGCTGCTATGGGCAGCAAGCCCAGTCAAATTAGTTTCAAAATATTCACCAGCTTACCCGCTAAGTTACCTTGAAATTGTGATTCTGGTATTCCGGGTTTAATGCTTTCATGCTGAAAACGGCCAAAGCCGGCCTATACAGTGGAATGTCCATGATACAGTGGTCTTGTGGAATGTCTATGATAAGCTAGCCAGTTACTCCACTCCAAGGGTAAACTTTTAAAAAATAGTCCTCTTGGCCTACAAATGGAGATTCAATAAGCAAATATTCTAATTTACTTGCCCAAATTTGGTCATTAAAGGGTTAATATATATAAAGCGATCCAAACACGAGCAAATCATTGGTGGAGCTTAGTTAGAAATGGGCGGGGCATAGCTAGAAATGGGCAGAGCTTAACTAGCAATGGATCCCTCCATTACAAACACCTGCCATAACCCTTTGATGGTCAAGATTGGTCAAGAAAATTTTAATATTTCCTTTTCAAAATTTTCTTACCAAGAGAAAACTATTTAGCACAGGTTCAGTAATCGTAGCAGCCATTTCAGTGATGAATTTTGAAAAATTGCAGAAAAGTAAATATCCATACCCAAGGGAGATAATTAAACTTATTAACAATAAAATTAGTTTAGACAATAAAGAGTTACTGCCCTTGTTTCAAAAATAGTATTTCCTTGTCGAGCAAATAGCAAATGGGCATTTCTCAAAACCACTGCCAAGCGCAGTTTTTGCACAACAGAGTGTACTTGAAATTAATCCAAATAAGTGATTCCAATATAAATGCTCATATAAACCTGATGCAGACTTTAGTAAATAACCTCCATATAACGCGAAAATAGAGATACATGTATACATTAATCTGTAATTAACCTTTTCACTGACAATCCCTGAATAAGTAAATTCGGTACGATAAAGTTTATTTTGTTAAATATTTTGAAATTAATGTGACTGGAAGGCGCTGCTGCAGCAGGCCTTGGGCAGCAACGGCTTCCAATCAAATTAATTTCAGAATATTCACTAGTTTTATTGTACAGTTGCCTTGACAATGAGACATGGAGACTTAATCAGTGAAAAGGTTTAACGACTTTGTTTGGTATATCATGGCTTTGTGCTTGTATTTCAATGTCTGGTTACGGTTCTGTCAAAATCATAAACAGTAAAATATCAATTATATTTACACTTAATAATATTGTTGTTATTTGTTTGTAAGAGCAATGCATTGCTTTGCATCTTTACAATACATATCCAATTAAAATGTGCACAAGGTTTATATAATATACTTGTAAGTCCGTCTCTAACAATCACTTAAAGGTGCATATTCACACCAAAATGCTCTAAAATAAAATTATTTAAATTGTTTACATTTAGAGGCTTAAATTTTGTATCGCAATGTAAAGAAACGAAATGAATCTTAACAAATGATGATTTCATAAAAATGTTTAAAAAAAATTGAATTGAGATGTTCAATAGGGGCACATGTCTCTTAATTCAGTTTCATAACTTAAAAAAATTATATTAATTTATACATAATGAAATCATCATATATGTTAAGATTTATTTCGTTTCATTACATCTAGCCACACAATCTAAGCCTGTAAAAGTATACAATTTTCAAATTTATTTTCAAGCATTCTGGTGTAAATATGCACCTTTAACAAACAGATGGACAGACTTGCTAGATAGTACATCATCACATGTAGCAAGCCTATAAATATCTATAAACACAGACGTAAAGTCACACAAGTGGGTATAAAATCCCTCCCCTTGTGCGTGCGTGCGTGCGTGCGTGCGTGCGTGCGTGCGTGTGTGTGTGTGTGATAGATAGAATCTGGATAGGCTGCAAATAATGCTACTAGTATATGTTTTACATGCACGCACGCACGCGCGCACACATGCGCCCACACACACGCACACTATTACGGATCAGGGAGAATGGATGTCTGCATGAGTGACATGGCATACACAAAGAGACACACACCAAAGATGTTTTAATACTTTTACTGATGAATTCCCCATATCTCATTTTCACTGCAAACGTACAGGAAAGATGACAATTGATTAGTTTAAAATTAATTTGACTGAAAGCTGTTGTTGCCTTATGCAGCAACGGCTCCCTGTCAAATTAATTTCAAAATATTCAACAGAATAATTTTTATATCATAAAGAATATAGTTTTCTCGGGATTTGTCGGGGAAAGCGTTAACATGCCCTAGATTAGCTCATACCTCATGAACTTCCTTAACCGCTTGGTGGATTTTAACCCAGTTTGGCTGGAAGGATCCTATGGTGGTAAGCTCTAGAACTTCTATTCAGATTTTTAATTGTTCGATTTTTTTTTGGGCAGCCATCTTGAATTTTTCCAAGAAAATTTTGCAACCCTTTAACCCTTTAATAATTAAATTTGGTCAAGAAAATCTAAATATATGCCTATTGTATGTCCATTTACAGGCCAAGAGAATACAATTTATGAATATTTATCAGTCATTCCAGTAGTAAATTTTCAAAAATTGCATTCTCTTGGCCTGTAAATGGACATTTCCCATGACCATAGCAGAGGCCAGTATGACCATTAAATGGTTAAAATGTTACTCCTCCTTAATCAACGTCCAGGTTTCACTGAAACCTTGGTGGAATGATCCTATGGCGATAGGATTGAATAATTTGACTGACAAACACTCAAATGAGAATTTGTAGTGGTAAATAGTTTTACTAGCCATCTTAGATTTTCCTAAAATTATCAAGAAATCATTTAAAATGCATCTCTCCTAAACTGATTGGCAGATTATAACCAAATTTCGCTAGACGCACCATATGCTGGTACGCTCCAAACCATCTATTCAGAATTTTTATTAGTGAATATTTTCAGTGAAAATCTTAGATTTTATGAAAAATTTAGCGAAACTTGTCAAAACGCATCTCCTCCTTAACCACTGATGGCATTTTTCCCCATCCGTAGTTTTGAAGAGCTGACCGTAGTACCGTATTTTGGATGCTATTTCCGTAAAAACTACCAAGAATCTGTAATGGTAGGCAGGTCTGTGATGGGTTTCAACCAAATTTAGCTGGAAGGATTCTATGATGCTAAGCTCCAGATGGTCTATTCACAAGTTTGATTGGTTAACTGTTGTAGTGAAAAATTTAGATTTTATGAAGAATCTACAGGAAATCGTCAAACTGCATCTCCTACATAGCTGTTGGATGGATTTCAATCAAATCAAAATTTAGCGATAAGGACCAGATGGTGGTAGGCTCCAGAACAACTACCGGTATTCAGAAGTTTGAATGGTCAATTTCTTGGGTGAAATTCTTACATTTTATGAAAAATTTACCGGAAAGTGTCAAAACGCATCTCCTCCATAACCACTTTGCAGATTTCTAGCCAAATTTGGCTGGAAGGATTCTACAGTGGTATGGCTTTAGAACTTCTATTGAGTATTTTAATTGGTCAATTTTTTTGCTGACCATCTAAGATTTTCCAAAAAATTTCCGGAAACATTTAAAATGCTACTCCTTAATCAATGCCCCAATTTCAATGAAACTTGGCTGGAATGATATTATAGCAGTTGGCTTCTGATGGGGCAATCTTTTGGCAACCATCTTGGACTTTCCGAAAATTATCCAGAAATCCTTTAAAATGTACCTCCTCCTCCTCCTCCTAAACCACTTGGTAGCTTTTAACCAAATTTGGTGGGAAGGATCCTATGGTGGTTGCCTCTAGAAGAACAGAATTTTGTTCGTTGGATTTTTTTTTTGGGGGGGGGGGGGGTCATCTTGGACTTACTGAAAATTTTCACCAATCATTAAAACAGCATTCCTCGTTAATCAATAGGCTGATTACAATGGAACTTGGGTGGAAGAATCCTATGGCGGTATGCTTCACCATATCAAACGAGACTGATTGATATTTATAAAATTATCCTTTATGTCTATTTCAATGCACACGGTTTGAATGTTAATGGTTCAGGAGAGCGTCACAGGTCCCTGTGCCTCTTGTTAGATTTCTATGGTATGGAGTAAATTACTAAACTATGAACATGCCACAAAAGGATATAAAATTATACATTTATTATTTGTATAATTACAGAATATAATTTGTACATATATACATGATTGTGTATATCATATTCAGAGAAGTAGCTGCCATAATTTGGGACTAGCACACCCGCGGATCACTCGCATGTCATTTTGGCCAGTAACGCTGGATCAATAATCATCCGGCATAATGGTTCTCACCATAACACACCATTTATATAAGGTCATGTGAATGTTCCTTTAGAATAGGAGTTAAGTCGAGGGTTAAGCCGGCCCACCTACATTTCACTCATGGATGGTTGTGCAGAATCAGATCCGGGCTATAATGTACATACATCATCTCCATTTTAAAATAAGGTTTGTCCCTTCTACTTCAACGTGCTCGTAATACCAGCGCCGGTTACAACGACATTCCACGCCACATTTGCGTGATCCACATTTCATGCACGGGAAGTGACATCCGGGACACGTTAAATCTAAACAATCACAAAGATCATGGCCGTTCTCCAATAGCTTTCCTTCCTCATCATAAAGTGTGTTTTTGCGAGCGCTGTCAAGAAACGAGACACACAAAACATGCTGAGCATTTGACAAATACAAAGGTCATCATACATATATGTAATATTTAGCGACTTTATTACTATTGCCTATAAGGCGATGGTTTCATGCGAGATCACAGCATTCAAGGTGCATATTCACAACAGAATGTTTGAAAATAGGTTTTTTTAAATTATATAGATTTAGAGGCTTAAATTATGTGCCTCTGTGCAATGAAACAAAATAAATCTTAACATATGATGGTTTCATTATGTATAAATTAATTTAATTTTTTAAGTTGCGAAATTGAAATAGCCTCTATTTCAATTTCGCAACTTAAAAAATTATATTAATTTATACGTAATGAAATCATCATACATGTATGTTAAAATTTATTTCGTTTCATTGCATATAGGCTCACAGTTTAAGCCTCTAAATCTATATAACATAAACAATTTTATTTTCAGTAATTTTGCTGTGAATATGCACCTTGAATGCTGTGATCTCGCATGAAACCATCGCCTTATAAAATGGAGGAAATCAGTTTTAGCTATGCCCCGCCCATCTCTAGCTAAGCTCCACCCACTCCTCACCTGTGTTGGGATTGATCGAGCCCTGATGAACTCCCTGACTATCAATTTCCAGAAAACTATACAGTTAAGCTATTGAATATTTTGAAACTAATTGAAACTAATTTGACTGGTTGCTCTTGCTGCAGCACCATGTCAAGTTAGTTTCAAAACATTCAACAGCATGTTTATTAAATAGTAAAGACATACAATTTGTACAACACTTAGTCCATCATCAATTAAGCATTTGATGTTAGTTGTATGTCATTAATGATGTAATTGAATATGTCATCCTACACATCACGTAGTTAATTAAGACATCATATGATTGATGGATAACCTGGTACTCTCCATTAATCCATTAATGGATAAGCTAGTCAAAATCCGAGAGATCCAGAGATAGACGCTTTGATCAGATCTGTATTCTTGCTCAAGTTTGACTCACTAACTATAGTCAGTTTGCTGGTTTACTGAACATGCGCAGTCGCTATCCCAAGCCGAATGCTGAATAGTTAACTATAGTTTGTTGGTACCCGGTTCCCCATTGAATTACTATTGGGGAAAGTTGGAGCCGGGTGCCAGCCTCCATTAACCCTTTCTGTCATCTGTTTTGATAGCCTACGAAAATGGGTTATTTTTGTCCGCTAAGACGTCAAAAAGCATACATATCACATAAAATTGGAAGGAATAGGGGCCTGGGAACACTGACATACAATGAGACAGCATAATTTCATCAAACCTAAGATATTTAGTGAAATATTCACACTTTTATATGCATTTATTCGTGGCAAGCGATCGGTGTCCACCATTTTCAAATTTATGCAAATATCGCACTAACCATCTGAACCGAGCTCAGGTGCTCGATTGACTATTTGAAGTTCAACTCAGAATCTAGTTAGCTATAGCTAACTATGCTTAGGAGTCAAACTTTACCCAGGTCTGGTGTACATTTTACTTTTTGTATCTGGATCACTGTAAAGTTTGAGAATCCTTGTCTGCTGTATTGAAACATGAGCCAAATCAGACAAGCCGCTCCTTGCGCATACACACACGCACATGCACACACACACACGCACACACACACACACATGCATGTGAGCATGTACGTCTGCACAAACAGACAGACACAGACAGACAGACAGACAGACAGACACATACATGTGCCTACTCGCACACACATGAGCACTCACACACACAATCAGACAGACACACACATGAGTACGCACACACAATCAGACAGACACACACATGAGCACACACACACACAATCTGAGACACACACATGAGTACGCACACACAATCAGACAGATACACACATGAGCACTCACACACAATCAGACAGACACACACAAGCAGACAGACACACACATGTGCCTACTCGCACACACATGAGCACTCAGACAGACACACACATGAGCACACACACACAATCAGACAGACACACACATGAGCACACACACACAATCAGACAGACACACACATGAGCACTCACACACAATCAGACAGACACACACATGAGCACTCACACACAATCAGACAGACACACACATGAGCACTCACACACAATCAAACAGACACACATATGAGCACTCACACACAATCAGACAGACACACACATGAGCACACACACACACAATCAGACAGACACACACATGAACACGCACACACAATCAGACAGACACACACATGAGCACTCACACACAATCAGACAGACACACACATGAGCACTCACACACAATCAGACAGACACACACATGAGCACACACACACAATCAGACAGACACACACATGAGCACTCACACACAATCAGACAGACACACACATGAGCACTCACACACAATCAGACAGACACACACATGAGCACTCACACACAATCAGACAGACACACACATGAGCACACACACACAATCAGACAGACACACACATGAGCACACACACACAATCAGACAGACACACACATGAGCACACACACACACACAATCAAACAGACACACACATGAGCACTCACACACAATCAGACAGACACAAACATGAGCACTCACACACAATCAAACAGACACCCACATGAACACGCACACACAATCAGACAGACACACACATGAGCACTCACACACAATCACACACACGCACGCACACACACGCACGCACGCACGCACGCACGCACGCACGCACACACACACACATGAATGCATAATTCTCTCTCCCTTACAGGGTGAGTGTAAGAGGTATCTAAGACAAACAATTTAACCTGTACAGGTAAACTCACTTTTGAGTATAGATCCTCCGATTCATTTTGCGCATTTCACGAGTGCTGCGCTCCGGATCGAAATTGTCCATGAACTTGCCTGGATTTGCAAATGACAGACTCTTTATCTCCTTGGTAACCTGATTACCCTGGTGGAGGAAGCACATATTGAGATATTATGGATATAGAAAGTTTATAAATAACACTAGTTACTACATGCCATAATAAACATAACTTGTTTGTAACTTGCACTACGAGGTATAAATGCGCTAAATGAAAACGGAACATAACTGTGTTTTATACACACTTTCACAGACAAATGCCCGAAAAATGAAGAGATATCATCCAGAAACCAATTTTCAAGATGGCCGCAACTCGCTAGTCAGAGTTGGAAATTTCCTGAGAAATAATAGCGATTCCTAGGGAAGTGGGAAATACCGAGAAATACCATGAAGTATGATGTCAGTTACCGAGTTTAACTATTTAAACTCATGATTATCTATCATGCTCAAGAAAACACTGTCAAGCATTAGTAAATATGATCTACATACCTGTATATAGAATGAAATCGGTTAAGATATATTGACAGGGAGTACTAGAGCTGTGTGTGTTTGTAGACAAATAAAATAACTCCCCTAATATATACATAAGCTGCACACCTCTACATGCGCATAGTATGAAGGATTTGTGTGATGCATATAGGCAAAACAGTCTTCTAACTGATAAACCAAAACTCACTCAGCCTAAACTGAAATCACATCACACTTTTGATCTGGTATAACTGGATATTTGACAATAAATTACCTATATCTTTTTAACCCTTTAATGGTCAAGCCGGCCAAACCGGCCTCTGTTATGGTCTTGTGGAATGTCCATTTACAGGCCAAGAGAACACCTTTTTTTAAACTTTACCACTGGAATGAGTGGCTCGATAACCGAGCCAGTCATTCCAGTGATAAAGTTTCATAAAATGTATTCACTTGGCATGTAAATGGACATTCAATAGGCAGATAATCAAATTAAATTAAACTTTCTTGAACGAAATAGAACATTTATGGGTTAAGTCATGTAGGTCAATAGACCCGATTACCTAACCAATAATAAAAGATAAATGCTTACACAGGTTTCAAATGACTAAAACTGTCCAAGCATGCAATGTATACATGCTTACTTCTGAAGTGTTTACCCATACAATGTATGCTTGCTCCTCAGATCTTTACTCATACAATGTACGCTTGCTACTCAGATCTTTACTCATACAATGTATGCTTGCTCCTCAGATCTTTACTCATACAATGTACGCTTGCTACTCAGATCTTTACTCATGCAATGTATGCTTGCCACTCAGATCTTTACCCATACAATGTATGCTTGCTCCTCAGATCTTTACCCATACAATGTATGCTTGCTCCTCAGATCTTTACTCATACAATGTACGCTTGCTCCTCAGATCATTACCCATACAATGTATGCTTGCTCCTCAGATCTTTACTCATACAATGTACGCTTGCTCCTCAGATCATTACCCATACAATGTATGCTTGCTCCTCAGATCTTTACTCATACAATGTACGCTTGCTCCTCAGATCATTACCCATACAATGTACGCTTGCTACTCAGATCTTTACTCATACAATGTATGCTTGCTCCTCAGATCTTTACTCATACAATGTACGCTTGCTACTCAGACCTTTACTCATACAATGCATGCTTGCTCCTCAGATCCTTACTCATACAATGTATGCTTGCTCCTCAGATCTTTACCCATACAATGTATGCTTGCTCCTCAGATCTTTACCAATACAATGTACGCTTGCTCCTCAGATCTTCACTCATACAATGCATGCTTGCTCCTCAGATCTTTACTCATACAATGCATGCTTGCTACTCAGATCTTTACCCATACAATGTACGCTTGCTACTCAGATCTTTACCCATACAATGTATGCTTGCTACTCAGATCTTTACTCATACAATGTATGCTTGCTACTCAGATCTTTACTCATACAATGTACGCTTGCTCCTCAGATCTTACCCATACAATGCATGCTTGCTCCTCAGATCTTTACTCATACAATGTATGCTTGCTCCTCAGATCTTTACCCATACAATGTATGCTTGCTACTCAGATCTTTACTCATACAATGTATGCTTGCTACTCAGATCTTTACCCATACAATGTATGCTTGCTAGTCAGATCTTTACTCATACAATGTATGCTTGCTCCTCAGATCTTTACCCATACAATGTATGCTTGCTCCTCAGATCTTTACCCATACAATGTACGCTTGCTCCTCAGATCTTCACTCATACAATGCATGCTTGCTCCTCAGATCTTTACTCATACAATGCATGCTTGCTACTCAGATCTTTACCCATACAATGTACGCTTGCTACTCAGATCTTTACCCATACAATGTATGCTTGCTACTCAGATCTTTACTCATACAATGTATGCTTGCTACTCAGATCTTTACTCATACAATGTACGCTTGCTCCTCAGATCTTACCCATACAATGCATGCTTGCTCCTCAGATCTTTACTCATACAATGTATGCTTGCTCCTCAGATCTTTACCCATACAATGTATGCTTGCTACTCAGATCTTTACTCATACAATGTATGCTTGCTACTCAGATCTTTACCCATACAATGTATGCTTGCTACTCAGATCTTTACTCATACAATGTATGCTTGCTACTCAGATCTTTACTCATACAATGTATGCTTGCTACTCAGATCTTTACCCATACAATGTATGCTTGCTACTCAGATCTTTACTCATACAATGTATGCTTGCTACTCAGATCTTTACTCATACAATGTAAGCTTGCTACTCAGATCTTTACTCATACAATGTAAGCTTGCTCCTCAGATCTTTACCCATACAATGTATGCTTGCTACTCAGATCTTTACTCTTCTCACTTTCAGGGGTGACACCCCTCACCATTATGGATGACACTCATCACTATCAGGGATGACACTCATCACAATCAGGGGCGACGCTTCTCACTTTCAGGGGTGACACCCCTCACTATCATGGATGACACCCCTCACTATCAGGGATGACACTCATCACTATCAGGGATGACACTCATCACTATCAGGGATGACACTCATCACAATCAGGGGCGATGCTTCTCACTTTCAAGGGTGACACCCCTCACTATCATGTATGACACCCCTCACTATCAGGGATGACACTCATCACAATGAGGGGCGACACTTCTCACTTTCAGGGATGACACTCCTCACTATCAGGGATGAAACTCTTCACTATCAGGGATGACACTCTTCACTATCAGGGATGACATTCTTCACTATCAGTATGACACTCTTCACTATCAGGGATAACATTCCTCACTATCATGGATGACACCCCTCACTATCAGGGATGACACTCATCACAATCAGGGGCGACGCTTCTCACTTTCAGGGATTACACTCCTCACTATCAGGGATGACACTCCTCACTATCAGGGATGACACTCCTCATTTTCAGGGATGACACCCCTCACTATCATGGATGACACTCCTCACTATCAGGGATGACACTCATCACAATCAGGGGCGATCCTTCTCACTTTCAGGGGAGACGCTTCTCACTATCATGGATGACACTCATCACTATCAGAGATGACACCCATCACAATCAGGGGAGATGCTTCTCACTTTCAGGGGTGACACCCCTCACTATCATGGATGACACTCATCACTATCAGGGATGACACACCCTCACTGTCATGGATGACTCCTCACTATCAGAGTTGACACCCATCACAATCAGGGGCGACGCTTCTCACTTTCAGGGGTGACACCGCTCACTATCATGGATGACACTCATCACTATCAGGGATGACACTCCTCGCTTTCAGGGATAACATTCCTCACTATCAGAGTTGACACTCATCACTATCAGGGATGACACACCCTCACCATCAGGGATGACACTCATCACTACCAGGGATGACATGCCTCACTATCAGGGATGACACTCCTCACTATCAGGGATGACACTCTTCACTATCAGGGATGACACTCATCACTATCACGGATGACACTCATCACTATCAGGGGCGATGCTTCTCCCTTTCAAGGGTGACACCCCTCACTATCAGGGATGACACTCATCACAATCAGGGGCGACGCTTCTCACTTTCAGGGATGACACTCCTCACTATCAGGGAAGACACACTTCACTATCAGGGATGACACTTTTCACCATCAGGGATGACACTCTTCACTATCAGTATGACACTCCTCACTATCAGGGATAACATTCCTCACTATCATGGATGGCACCCCTCACTATCAGGGATGACACTCCTCACAATCAGGGGCGACGCTTCTCACTTTCAGGGATGACACTCCTCACTATCAGGGATGACACTCCGCACTATCAGGGATGATACTCCTCACTATCAGGGATGACACTCCTCACTATCAGGGATGACACTCCTCACTTTCAGGGATGACACCCCTCACTATTATGGATGACACTCCTCACTATCAGGGATGACACTCATCACAATCAGGGGCGATGCTTCTCACTTTCAGGGGTGACACCCCTCACTATCATGGATGACACTCATCACTATCAGGGATGACACACCCTCACTGTCATGGATGACTCCTCACTATCAGAGTTGACACTCATCACTATCAGGGATGACACTCCTCACTACCAGGGATGACACTCTTCACTATCAGGGATGACACTCCTCGCTTTCAGGGATAACATTCCTCACTATCAGGGATGACACTCTTCACTATCAGGGATGACACTCTTCACCATCAGGGATGACACTCTTCACCATCAGGGATGACATACCCTCACTATCAGGGATGACACTCCTCACTATCAGGGATGACACTCTTCACTATCAGGGATGACACTCTTCACCATCAGGGATGACATACCCTCACTATCAGGGATGACACTCCTCACTAACAGGGATGACACTCATCACTATCAGGGATGACACTCATCACTATCAGAGATGACACACCCTCACTGTCATGGATGACTCCTCACTATCAGAGTTGACACTCATCACTATCAGGGATGACACTCCTCACTACCAGGGATGACACTCTTCACTATCAGGGATGACACTCCTCGCTTTCAGGGATAACATTCCTCACTATCAGGGATGACACTCTTCACTATCAGGGATGACACTCCTCACTATCAGGGATGACACTCTTCACTATCAGGGATGACACTCTTCACCATCAGGGATGACATACCCTCACTATCAGGGATGACACTCCTCACTATCAGGGATGACACTCATCACTATCAGGGATGACACTCATCACAATCAGGGGCGACGCTTCTCACTTTCAGGGGTGACACCCCTCACTATCATGGATGACACCCCTCACTATCAGGGATGACACTCCTCACTTTCAGGGATGACACCCTCACTATTATGGATGACACTCCTCACTATCAGGGATGACACTCATCACAATCAGGGGCGATGCTTCTCACTTTCAGGGGTGACACCCCTCACTATCATGGATGACACTCATCACTATCAGGGATGACACACACTCACTGTGATGGATGACTCCTCACTATCAGAGTTGACACTCATCACTATCAGGGATGACACACCCTCACCATCAGGGATGACACTCCTCACTACCAGGGATGACACTCTTCACTATCAGGGATGACACTCCTCGCTTTCAGGGATAACATTCCTCACTATCAGGGATGACACTCTTCACTATCAGGGATGACACTCTTCACTATCAGTATGACACGCCTCACTATCAGGGATGACACTCCTCACTATCAGGGATGACACTCTTCACCATCAGGGATGACACTCTTCACTATTAGGGATGACACTCTTCACTATCAGGGATGACACTCTTCACCATCAGGGATGACATACCCTCACTATCATGGATGACACTCCTCACTTACAGGGATGACACTCATCACTATCAGGGATGACACTCATCACTATCAGGGATGACACACCCTCACTGTCATGGATGACTCCTCACTATCAGAGTTGACACTCATCACTATCAGGGATGACACTCCTCACTACCAGGGATGACACTCTTCACTATCAGGGATGACACTCATCGCTTTCAGGGATAACATTCCTCACTATCAGGGATGACACTCTTCACTATCAGGGATGACACTCTTCACCATCAGGGATGACACTCTTCACCATCAGGGATGACACTCTTCACCATCAGGGATGACATACCCTCACTATCATGGATGACACTCGTCACTATCAGGGATGACACTCTTCACTATCAGGGATGACACTCTTCACCATCAGGGATGACATACCCTCACTATAAGGGATGACACTCCTCACTATCAGGGATGACACTCATCACTATCAGGGATGACACTCATCACAATCAGGGGTGACGCTTCTCACTTTCAGGGCTGACACCCCTCACTATCATGGATGACACCCCTCACTATCAGGGATGACACTCCTCACTATCAGGGATGACACTCCTCACTTTCAGGGATGACACCCTCACTATTATGTATGACACTCCTCACTATCAGGGATGACACTCATCACAATCAGGGGCGATGCTTCTCACTTTCAAGGGTGACACCCCTCACTATCATGGATGACACTCATCACTATCAGGGATGACACACACTCACTGTGATGGATGACTCCTCACTATCAGAGTTGACACTCATCACTATCAGGGATGACACACCCTCACCATCAGGGATGACACTCCTCACTACCAGGGATGACACTCTTCACTATCAGGGATGACACTCCTCGCTTTCAGGGATAACATTCCTCACTATCAGGGATGACACTCTTCACTATCAGGGATGACACTCTTCACTATCAGTATGACACGCCTCACTATCAGGGATGACACTCCTCACTATCAGGGATGACACTCTTCACT
Source organism: Chaetoderma sp. LZ-2023a (assembly GCA_034401795.1). NCBI lineage: Eukaryota > Metazoa > Mollusca > Caudofoveata > Chaetodermatida > Chaetodermatidae > Chaetoderma > Chaetoderma sp. LZ-2023a. The sequence continues at coordinate 9,028,051 of CM067360.1, read as the reverse complement.
ATCAGGGATGACACTCTTCACCATCAGGGATGACATACCCTCACTATCAGGGATGACACTCATCACTATCAGGGATGACACTCATCACAATCAGGGGCGACGCTTCTCACTTTCAGGGGTGACACCCCTCACTATCATGGATGACACCCCTCACTATCAGGGATGACACTCATCACTATCAGGGATGACACTCATCACAATCAGGGGCGACACTTCTCACTTTCAGGGGTGACACCCCTCACTATCATGGATGACACCACTCACTATCAGGGATGACACTCATCACAATCAGGGGCGATCCTTCTCACTTTCAGGGGTGACACCTCTCACTATCATGGATGACACTCATCACTATCAGAGATGACACCCATCACAATCAGGGGACACGCTTCTCACTTTCAGGGGTGACACCCCTCACTATCATGGATGACACTCATCACTATCAGGGATGACACACCCTCACTGTCATGGATGACTCCTCACTATCAGAGTTGACACCCATCACAATCAGGGGCGACGCTTCTCACTTTCAGGGGTGACACCCCTCACTATCATGGATGACACTCATCACTATCAGGGATGACACTCCTCGCTTTCAGGGATAACATTCCTCACTATCAGAGTTGACACTCATCACTATCAGGGATGACACACCCTCACCATCAGGGATGACACTCATCACTACCAGGGATGACATGCCTCACTATCAGGGATGACACTCCTCACTATCAGGGATGACACTCTTCACTATCAGGGATGACACTCATCACTATCACGGATGACACTCATCACTATCAGGGGCGATGCTTCTCCCTTTCAAGGGTGACACCTCTCACTATCAGGGATGACACTCATCACAATCAGGGGCGACGCTTCTCACTTTCAGGGATGACACTCCTCACTATCAGGGAAGACACTCTTCACCATCAGGGATGACACTCTTCACTATCAGTATGACACTCCTCACTATCAGGGATAACATTCCTCACTATCATGGATGGCACCCCTCACTATCAGGGATGACACTCATCACAATCAGGGGCGACGCTTCTCACTTTCAGGGATGACACTCCTCACTATCAGGGATGACACTCCGCACTATCAGGGATGACACTCTTCACTATCAGGGATGACACTCTTCACCATCAGGGATGACATACCCTCACTATCAGGGATGACACTCATCACTATCAGGGATGACACTCATCACAATCAGGGGCGACGCTTCTCACTTTCAGGGATGACACTCCTCACTATCAGGGATGACACTCCGCACTATCAGGGATGATACTCCTCACTATCAGGGATGACACTCCTCACTATCAGGGATGACACTCCTCACTTTCAGGGATGACACCCCTCACTATTATGGATGACACTCCTCACTATCAGGGATGACACTCATCACAATCAGGGGCGATGCTTCTCACTTTCAGGGGTGACACCCCTCACTATCATGGATGACACTCTTCACTATCAGGGATGACACTCTTCACCATCAGGGATGACATACCCTCACTATCATGGATGACACTCCTCACTTACAGGGATGACACTCATCACTATCAGGGATGACACTCATCACTATCAGGGATGACACACCCTCACTGTCATGGATGACTCCTCACTATCAGAGTTGACACTCATCACTATCAGGGATGACACTCCTCACTACCAGGGATGACACTCTTCACTATCAGGGATGACACTCCTCGCTTTCAGGGATAACATTCCTCACTATCAGGGATGACACTCTTCACTATCAGGGATGACACTCTTCACCATCAGGGATGACACTCTTCACCATCAGGGATGACATACCCTCACTATCAGGGATGACACTCCTCACTATCAGGGATGACACTCTTCACTATCAGGGATGACACTCTTCACCATCAGGGATGACATACCCTCACTATAAGGGATGACACTCCTCACTATCAGGGATGACACTCATCACTATCAGGGATGACACTCATCACAATCAGGGGTGACGCTTCTCACTTTCAGGGCTGACACCCCTCACTATCATGGATGACACCCCTCACTATCAGGGATGACACTCCTCACTATCAGGGATGACACTCCTCACTTTCAGGGATGACACCCTCACTATTATGTATGACACTCCTCACTATCAGGGATGACACTCATCACAATCAGGGGCGATGCTTCTCACTTTCAGGGGTGACACCCCTCACTATCATGGATGACACTCATCACTATCAGGGATGACACACACTCACTGTGATGGATGACTCCTCACTATCAGAGTTGACACTCATCACTATCAGGGATGACACACCCTCACCATCAGGGATGACACTCCTCACTACCAGGGATGACACTCTTCACTATCAGGGATGACACTCCTCGCTTTCAGGGATAACATTCCTCACTATCAGGGATGACACTCTTCACTATCAGGGATGACACTCTTCACTATCAGTATGACACGCCTCACTATCAGGGATGACACTCCTCACTATCAGGGATGACACTCTTCACTATCAGGGATGACACTCTTCACCATCAGGGATGACATACCCTCACTATCAGGGATGACACTCATCACTATCAGGGATGACACTCATCACAATCAGGGGCGACGCTTCTCACTTTCAGGGATGACACTCCTCACTATCAGGGATGACACTCCGCACTATCAGGGATGATACTCCTCACTATCAGGGATGACACTCCTCACTATCAGGGATGACACTCCTCACTTTCAGGGATGACACCCCTCACTATTATGGATGACACTCCTCACTATCAGGGATGACACTCATCACAATCAGGGGCGATGCTTCTCACTTTCAGGGGTGACACCCCTCACTATCATGGATGACACTCATCACTATCAGGGATGACACACCCTCACTGTCATGGATGACTCCTCACTATCAGAGTTGACACTCATCACTATCAGGGATGACACTCCTCACTACCAGGGATGACACTCTTCACTATCAGGGATGACACTCCTCGCTTTCAGGGATAACATTCCTCACTATCAGGGATGACACTCTTCACTATCAGGGATGACACTCTTCACCATCAGGGATGACACTCTTCACCATCAGGGATGACATACCCTCACTATCAGGGATGACACTCCTCACTATCAGGGATGACACTCTTCACCATCAGAGATGACACTCTTCACTATCAGGGATGACACTCTTCACTATCAGGGATGACACTCTTCACCATCAGGGATGACATACCCTCACTATCAGGGATGACACTCCTCACTAACAGGGATGACACTCATCACTATCAGGGATGACACTCATCACTATCAGAGATGACACACCCTCACTGTCATGGATGACTCCTCACTATCAGAGTTGACACTCATCACTATCAGGGATGACACTCCTCACTACCAGGGATGACACTCTTCACTATCAGGGATGACACTCCTCGCTTTCAGGGATAACATTCCTCACTATCAGGGATGACACTCTTCACTATCAGGGATGACACTCTTCACCATCAGGGATGACACTCTTCACCATCAGGGATGACATACCCTCACTATCAGGGATGACACTCCTCACTATCAGGGATGACACTCTTCACTATCAGGGATGACACTCTTCACTATCAGGGATGACACTCTTCACCATCAGGGATGACATACCCTCACTATCAGGGATGACACTTATCACTATCAGGGATGACACTCATCACAATCAGGGGCGACGCTTCTCACTTTCAGGGATGACACTCCTCACTATCAGGGATGACACTCCGCACTATCAGGGATGATACTCCTCACTATCAGGGATGACACTCCTCACTATCAGGGATGACACTCCTCACTTTCAGGGATGACACCCCTCACTATTATGGATGACACTCCTCACTATCAGGGATGACACTCATCACAATCAGGGGCGATGCTTCTCACTTTCAGGGGTGACACCCCTCACTATCATGGATGACACTCATCACTATCAGGGATGACACACCCTCACTGTCATGGATGACTCCTCACTATCAGAGTTGACACTCATCACTATCAGGGATGACACTCCTCACTACCAGGGATGACACTCTTCACTATCAGGGATGACACTCCTCGCTTTCAGGGATAACATTCCTCACTATCAGGGATGACACTCTTCACTATCAGGGATGACACTCTTCACCATCAGGGATGACACTCTTCACCATCAGGGATGACATACCCTCACTATCAGGGATGACACTCCTCACTATCAGGGATGACACTCTTCACCATCAGGGATGACACTCTTCACTATCAGGGATGACACTCTTCACTATCAGGGATGACACTCTTCACCATCAGGGATGACATACCCTCACTATCAGGGATGACACTCCTCACTAACAGGGATGACACTCATCACTATCAGGGATGACACTCATCACTATCAGAGATGACACACCCTCACTGTCATGGATGACTCCTCACTATCAGAGTTGACACTCATCACTATCAGGGATGACACTCCTCACTACCAGGGATGACACTCTTCACTATCAGGGATGACACTCCTCGCTTTCAGGGATAACATTCCTCACTATCAGGGATGACACTCTTCACTATCAGGGATGACACTCTTCACCATCAGGGATGACACTCTTCACCATCAGGGATGACATACCCTCACTATCAGGGATGACACTCCTCACTATCAGGGATGACACTCTTCACTATCAGGGATGACACTCTTCACCATCAGGGATGACATACCCTCACTATCAGGGATGACACTCCTCACTATCAGGGATGACACTCATCACTATCAGGGATGACACTCATCACAATCAGGGGCGACGCTTCTCACTTTCAGGGGTGACACCCCTCACTATCATGGATGACACCCCTCACTATCAGGGATGACACTCCTCACTTTCAGGGATGACACCCTCACTATTATGGATGACACTCCTCACTATCAGGGATGACACTCATCACAATCAGGGGCGATGCTTCTCACTTTCAGGGGTGACACCCCTCACTATCATGGATGACACTCATCACTATCAGGGATGACACACACTCACTGTGATGGATGACTCCTCACTATCAGAGTTGACACTCATCACTATCAGGGATGACACACCCTCACCATCAGGGATGACACTCCTCACTACCAGGGATGGCACTCTTCACTATCAGGGATGACACTCCTCGCTTTCAGGGATAACATTCCTCACTATCAGGGATGACACTCTTCACTATCAGGGATGACACTCTTCACTATCAGTATGACACGCCTCACTATCAGGGATGACACTCCTCACTATCAGGGATGACACTCTTCACCATCAGGGATGACACTCTTCACTATCAGGGATGACACTCTTCACTATCAGGGATGACACTCTTCACCATCAGGGATGACATACCCTCACTATCATGGATGACACTCCTCACTTACAGGGATGACACTCATCACTATCAGGGATGACACTCATCACTATCAGGGATGACACACCCTCACTGTCATGGATGACTCCTCACTATCAGAGTTGACACTCATCACTATCAGGGATGACACTCCTCACTACCAGGGATGACACTCTTCACTATCAGGGATGACACTCCTCGCTTTCAGGGATAACATTCCTCACTATCAGGGATGACACTCTTCACTATCAGGGATGACACTCTTCACCATCAGGGATGACACTCTTCACCATCAGGGATGACATACCCTCACTATCAGGGATGACACTCCTCACTATCAGGGATGACACTCTTCACTATCAGGGATGACACTCTTCACCATCAGGGATGACATACCCTCACTATAAGGGATGACACTCCTCACTATCAGGGATGACACTCATCACTATCAGGGATGACACTCCTCGCTTTCAGGGATAACATTCCTCACTATCAGGGATGACACTCTTCACTATCAGGGATGACACTCCTCACTATCAGGGATGACACTCCTCACTTTCAGGGATGACACCCCTCACTATTATGGATGACACTCCTCACTATCAGGGATGACACTCATCACAATCAGGGGCGATGCTTCTCACTTTCAGGGGTGACACCCCTCACTATCATGGATGACACTCATCACTATCAGGGATGACACACCCTCACTGTCATGGATGACTCCTCACTATCAGAGTTGACACTCATCACTATCAGGGATGACACTCCTCACTACCAGGGATGACACTCTTCACTATCAGGGATGACACTCCTCGCTTTCAGGGATAACATTCCTCACTATTAGGGATGACACTCTTCACTATCAGGGATGACACTCTTCACCATCAGGGATGACACTCTTCACCATCAGGGATGACATACCCTCACTATCAGGGATGACACTCCTCACTATCAGGGATGACACTCTTCACCATCAGGGATGACACTCTTCACTATCAGGGATGACACTCTTCACTATCAGGGATGACACTCTTCACCATCAGGGATGACATACCCTCACTATCAGGGATGACACTCCTCACTAACAGGGATGACACTCATCACTATCAGGGATGACACTCATCACTATCAGAGATGACACACCCTCACTGTCATGGATGACTCCTCACTATCAGAGTTGACACTCATCACTATCAGGGATGACACTCCTCACTACCAGGGATGACACTCTTCACTATCAGGGATGACACTCCTCGCTTTCAGGGATAACATTCCTCACTATCAGGGATGACACTCTTCACTATCAGGGATGACACTCTTCACCATCAGGGATGACACTCTTCACCATCAGGGATGACATACCCTCACTATCAGGGATGACACTCCTCACTATCAGGGATGACACTCTTCACTATCAGGGATGACACTCTTCACCATCAGGGATGACATACCCTCACTATCAGGGATGACACTCCTCACTATCAGGGATGACACTCATCACTATCAGGGATGACACTCATCACAATCAGGGGCGACGCTTCTCACTTTCAGGGGTGACACCCCTCACTATCATGGATGAAACCCCTCACTATCAGGGATGACACTCCTCACTTTCAGGGATGACACCCTCACTATTATGGATGACACTCCTCACTATCAGGGATGACACTCATCACAATCAGGGGCGATGCTTCTCACTTTCAGGGGTGACACCCCTCACTATCATGGATGACACTCATCACTATCAGGGATGACACACACTCACTGTGATGGATGACTCCTCACTATCAGAGTTGACACTCATCACTATCAGGGATGACACACCCTCACCATCAGGGATGACACTCCTCACTACCAGGGATGACACTCTTCACTATCAGGGATGACACTCCTCGCTTTCAGGGATAACATTCCTCACTATCAGGGATGACACTCTTCACTATCAGGGATGACACTCTTCACTATCAGTATGACACGCCTCACTATCAGGGATGACACTCCTCACTATCAGGGATGACACTCTTCACCATCAGGGATGACACTCTTCACTATCAGGGATGACACTCTTCACTATCAGGGATGACACTCTTCACCATCAGGGATGACATACCCTCACTATCATGGATGACACTCCTCACTTACAGGGATGACACTCATCACTATCAGGGATGACACTCATCACTATCAGGGATGACACACCCTCACTGTCATGGATGACTCCTCACTATCAGAGTTGACACTCATCACTATCAGGGATGACACTCCTCACTACCAGGGATGACACTCTTCACTATCAGGGATGACACTCCTCGCTTTCAGGGATAACATTCCTCACTATCAGGGATGACACTCTTCACTATCAGGGATGACACTCTTCACCATCAGGGATGACACTCTTCACCATCAGGGATGACATACCCTCACTATCAGGGATGACACTCCTCACTATCAGGGATGACACTCTTCACTATCAGGGATGACACTCTTCACCATCAGGGATGACATACCCTCACTATAAGGGATGACACTCCTCACTATCAGGGATGACACTCATCACTATCAGGGATGACACTCATCACAATCAGGGGTGACGCTTCTCACTTTCAGGGCTGACACCCCTCACTATCATGGATGACACCCCTCACTATCAGGGATGACACTCCTCACTATCAGGGATGACACTCCTCACTTTCAGGGATGACACCCTCACTATTATGTATGACACTCCTCACTATCAGGGATGACACTCATCACAATCAGGGGCGATGCTTCTCACTTTCAGGGGTGACACCCCTCACTATCATGGATGACACTCATCACTATCAGGGATGACACACACTCACTGTGATGGATGACTCCTCACTATCAGAGTTGACACTCATCACTATCAGGGATGACACACCCTCACCATCAGGGATGACACTCCTCACTACCAGGGATGACACTCTTCACTATCAGGGATGACACTCCTCGCTTTCAGGGATAACATTCCTCACTATCAGGGATGACACTCTTCACTATCAGGGATGACACTCTTCACTATCAGTATGACACGCCTCACTATCAGGGATGACACTCCTCACTATCAGGGATGACACTCTTCACTATCAGGGATGACGCTCTTCACCATCAGGGATGACATACCCTCACTATCAGGGATGACACTCATCACTATCAGGGATGACACTCATCACAATCAGGGGCGACGCTTCTCACTTTCAGGGGTGACACCCCTCACTATCATGGATGACACCCCTCACTATCAGGGATGACACTCATCACTATCAGGGATGACACTCATCACAATCAGGGGCGACACTTCTCACTTTCAGGGGTGACACCCCTCACTATCATGGATGACACCCCTCACTATCAGGGATGACACTCATCACAATCAGGGGCGACGCTTCTCACTTTCAGGGGTGACACCCCTCACTATCATGGATGACATCCCTCACTATCAGGGATGACACTCATCACTATCAGGGATGACACTCATCACAATCAGGGATGACACTCATCACAATCAGGGGCGATGCTTCTCACTTTCAAGGGTGACACCCCTCACTATCATGGATGACACCCCTCACTATCAGGGATGACACTCATCACAATCAGGGGCGACACTTCTCACTTTCAGGGATGACACCCTCACTATTATGGATGACACTCCTCACTATCAGGGATGACACTCATCACAATCAGGGGCGATGCTTCTCACTTTCAGGGGTGACACCCCTCACTATCATGGATGACACTCATCACTATCAGGGATGACACACCCTCACTGTCATGGATGACTCCTCACTATCAGAGTTGACACCCATCACAATCAGGGGCGACGCTTCTCACTTTCAGGGGTGACACCCCTCACTATCATGGATGACACTCATCACTATCAGGGATGACACTCCTCGCTTTCAGGGATAACATTCCTCACTATCAGAGTTGACACTCATCACTATCAGGGATGACACACCCTCACCATCAGGGATGACACTCATCACTACCAGGGATGACACTCTTCACTATCAGGGATGACACTCATCACTATCACGGATGACACTCATCACTATCAGGGGCGATGCTTCTCCCTTTCAAGGGTGACACCCCTCACTATCAGGGATGACACTCATCACAATCAGGGGCGACGCTTCTCACTTTCAGGGATGACACTCCTCACTATCAGGGAAGACACTCTTCACTATCAGGGATGACACTTTTCACCATCAGGGATGACACTCTTCACTATCAGTATGACACTCCTCACTATCAGGGATAACATTCCTCACTATCAGGGATGACACTCTTCACTATCAGGGATGACACTCTTCACCATCAGGGATGACATACCCTCACTATCAGGGATGACACTCCTCACTATCAGGGATGACACTCATCACTATCAGGGATGACACTCATCACAATCAGGGGCGACGCTTCTCACTTTCAGGGGTGACACCCCTCACTATCATGGATGACACCCCTCACTATCAGGGATGACACTCCTCACTTTCAGGGATGACACCCTCACTATTATGGATGACACTCCTCACTATCAGGGATGACACTCATCACAATCAGGGGCGATGCTTCTCACTTTCAGGGGTGACACCCCTCACTATCATGGATGACACTCATCACTATCAGGGATGACACACACTCACTGTGATGGATGACTCCTCACTATCAGAGTTGACACTCATCACTATCAGGGATGACACACCCTCACCATCAGGGATGACACTCCTCACTACCAGGGATGACACTCTTCACTATCAGGGATGACACTCCTCGCTTTCAGGGATAACATTCCTCACTATCAGGGATGACACTCTTCACTATCAGGGATGACACTCTTCACTATCAGTATGACACGCCTCACTATCAGGGATGACACTCCTCACTATCAGGGATGACACTCTTCACCATCAGGGATGACACTCTTCACTATCAGGGATGACACTCTTCACTATCAGGGATGACACTCTTCACCATCAGGGATGACATACCCTCACTATCATGGATGACACTCCTCACTTACAGGGATGACACTCATCACTATCAGGGATGACACTCATCACTATCAGGGATGACACACCCTCACTGTCATGGATGACTCCTCACTATCAGAGTTGACACTCATCACTATCAGGGATGACACTCCTCACTACCAGGGATGACACTCTTCACTATCAGGGATGACACTCCTCGCTTTCAGGGATAACATTCCTCACTATCAGGGATGACACTCTTCACTATCAGGGATGACACTCTTCACCATCAGGGATGACACTCTTCACCATCAGGGATGACATACCCTCACTATCAGGGATGACACTCCTCACTATCAGGGATGACACTCTTCACTATCAGGGATGACACTCTTCACCATCAGGGATGACATACCCTCACTATAAGGGATGACACTCCTCACTATCAGGGATGACACTCATCACTATCAGGGATGACACTGCTCGCTTTCAGGGATTTTTTCCTCACTATCAGGGATGACACTCTTCACTATCAGGGATGACACTCCTCACTATCAGGGATGACACTCCTCACTTTCAGGGATGACACCCCTCACTATTATGGATGACACTCCTCACTATCAGGGATGACACACCCTCACTGTCATGGATGACTCCTCACTATCAGAGTTGACACTCATCACTATCAGGGATGACACTCCTCACTACCAGGGATGACACTCATCACAATCAGGGGCGATGCTTCTCACTTTCAGGGGTGACACCCCTCACAATCATGGATGACACTCATCACTATCAGGGATGACACACCCTCACTGTCATGGATGACTCCTCACTATCAGAGTTGACACTCATCACTATCAGGGATGACACTCCTCACTACCAGGGATGACACTCTTCACTATCAGGGATGACACTCCTCGCTTTCAGGGATAACATTCCTCACTATCAGGGATGACACTCTTCACTATCAGGGATGACACTCTTCACCATCAGGGATGACACTCTTCACCATCAGGGATGACATACCCTCACTATCAGGGATGACACTCCTCACTATCAGGGATGACACTCTTCACCATCAGGGATGACACTCTTCACTATCAGGGATGACACTCTTCACTATCAGGGATGACACTCTTCACCATCAGGGATGACATACCCTCACTATCAGGGATGACACTCCTCACTAACAGGGATGACACTCATCACTATCAGGGATGACACTCATCACTATCAGAGATGACACACCCTCACTGTCATGGATGACTCCTCACTATCAGAGTTGACACTCATCACTATCAGGGATGACACTCCTCACTACCAGGGATGACACTCTTCACTATCAGGGATGACACTCCTCGCTTTCAGGGATAACATTCCTCACTATCAGGGATGACACTCTTCACTATCAGGGATGACACTCTTCACCATCAGGGATGACACTCTTCACCATCAGGGATGACATACCCTCACTATCAGGGATGACACTCCTCACTATCAGGGATGACACTCATCACTATCAGGGATGACACTCATCACAATCAGGGGCGACGCTTCTCACTTTCAGGGGTGACACCCCTCACTATCATGGATGAAACCCCTCACTATCAGGGATGACACTCCTCACTTTCAGGGATGACACCCTCACTATTATGGATGACACTCCTCACTATCAGGGATGACACTCATCACAATCAGGGGCGATGCTTCTCACTTTCAGGGGTGACACCCCTCACTATCATGGATGACACTCATCACTATCAGGGATGACACACACTCACTGTGATGGATGACTCCTCACTATCAGAGTTGACACTCATCACTATCAGGGATGACACTCCTCACTACCAGGGATGACACTCTTCACTATCAGGGATGACACTCCTCGCTTTCAGGGATAACATTCCTCACTATCAGGGATGACACTCTTCACTATCAGGGATGACACGCCTCACTATCAGTATGACACGCCTCACTATCAGGGATGACACTCCTCACTATCAGGATTGACACTCTTCACCATCAGGGATGACACTCTTCACTATCAGGGATGACACTCTTCACTATCAGGGATGACACTCTTCACCATCAGGGATGACACACCCTCACTGTCATGGATGACTCCTCACTATCAGAGTTGACACTCATCACTATCAGGGATGACACTCCTCACTACCAGGGATGACACTCTTCACTATCAGGGATGACACTCCTCGCTTTCAGGGATAACATTCCTCGCTATCAGGGATGACACTCTTCACTATCAGGGATGACACTCTTCACCATCAGGGATGACACTCTTCACCATCAGGGATGACATACCCTCACTATCAGGGATGACACTCCTCACTATCAGGGATGACACTCTTCACTATCAGGGATGACACTCTTCACCATCAGGGATGACACTCTTCACCATCAGGGATGACATACCCTCACTATAAGGGATGACACTCCTCACTATCAGGGATGACACTCATCACTATCAGGGATGACACTCATCACAATCAGGGGTGACGCTTCTCACTTTCAGGGCTGACACCCCTCACTATCATGGATGACACCCCTCACTATCAGGGATGACACTCCTCACTATCAGGGATGACACTCCTCACTTTCAGGGATGACACCCTCACTATTATGTATGACACTCCTCACTATCAGGGATGACACTCATCACAATCAGGGGCGATGCTTCTCACTTTCAGGGGTGACACCCCTCACTATCATGGATGACACTCATCACTATCAGGGATGACACACACTCACTGTGATGGATGACTCCTCACTATCAGAGTTGACACTCATCACTATCAGGGATGACACACCCTCACCATCAGGGATGACACTCCTCACTACCAGGGATGACACTCTTCACTATCAGGGATGACACTCCTCGCTTTCAGGGATAACATTCCTCACTATCAGGGATGACACTCTTCACTATCAGGGATGACACTCTTCACTATCAGTATGACACGCCTCACTATCAGGGATGACACTCCTCACTATCAGGGATGACACTCTTCACTATCAGGGATGACACTCTTCACCATCAGGGATGACATACCCTCACTATCAGGGATGACACTCATCACTATCAGGGATGACACTCATCACAATCAGGGGCGACGCTTCTCACTTTCAGGGGTGACACCCCTCACTATCATGGATGACACCCCTCACTATCAGGGATGACACTCATCACTATCAGGGATGACACTCATCACAATCAGGGGCGACACTTCTCACTTTCAGGGGTGACACCCCTCACTATCATGGATGACACCCCTCACTATCAGGGATGACACTCATCACAATCAGGGGCGACGCTTCTCACTTTCAGGGGTGACACCCCTCACTATCATGGATGACATCCCTCACTATCAGGGATGACACTCATCACTATCAGGGATGACACTCATCACAATCAGGGATGACACTCATCACAATCAGGGGCGATGCTTCTCACTTTCAAGGGTGACACCCCTCACTATCATGGATGACACCCCTCACTATCAGGGATGACACTCATCACAATCAGGGGCGACACTTCTCACTTTCAGGGATGACACCCCTCACTATCATGGATGACACTCATCACTATCAGGGATGACACACCCTCACTGTCATGGATGACTCCTCACTATCAGAGTTGACACCCATCACAATCAGGGGCGACGCTTCTCACTTTCAGGGGTGACACCCCTCACTATCATGGATGACACTCATCACTATCAGGGATGACACTCCTCGCTTTCAGGGATAACATTCCTCACTATCAGAGTTGACACTCATCACTATCAGGGATGACACACCCTCACCATCAGGGATGACACTCATCACTACCAGGGATGACACTCTTCACTATCAGGGATGACACTCATCACTATCACGGATGACACTCATCACTATCAGGGGCGATGCTTCTCCCTTTCAAGGGTGACACCCCTCACTATCAGGGATGACACTCATCACAATCAGGGGCGACGCTTCTCACTTTCAGGGATGACACTCCTCACTATCAGGGAAGACACTCTTCACTATCAGGGATGACACTTTTCACCATCAGGGATGACACTCTTCACTATCAGTATGACACTCCTCACTATCAGGGATAACATTCCTCACTATCATGGATGGCACCCCTCACTATCAGGGATGACACTCATCACAATCAGGGGCGACGCTTCTCACTTTCAGGGATGACACTCCTCACTATCAGGGATGACACTCCGCACTATCAGGGATGATACTCCTCACTATCAGGGATGACACTCCTCACTATCAGGGATGACACTCATCACAATCAGGGGCGATGCTTCTCACTTTCAGGGGTGACACCCCTCACTATCATGGATGACACTCATCACTATCAGGGATGACACACCCTCACTGTCATGGATGACTCCTCACTATCAGAGTTGACACTCATCACTATCAGGGATGACACTCCTCACTACCAGGGATGACACTCTTCACTATCAGGGATGACACTCCTCGCTTTCAGGGATAACATTCCTCACTATCAGGGATGACACTCTTCACTATCAGGGATGACACTCTTCACCATCAGGGATGACACTCTTCACCATCAGGGATGACATACCCTCACTATCAGGGATGACACTCCTCACTATCAGGGATGACACTTCACCATCAGGGATGACACTCTTCACTATCAGGGATGACACTCTTCACTATCAGGGATGACACTCCTCACTAACAGGGATGACACTCATCACTATCAGGGATGACACTCATCACTATCAGAGATGACACACCCTCACTGTCATGGATGACTCCTCACTATCAGAGTTGACACTCATCACTATCAGGGATGACACTCCTTACTACCAGGGATGACACTCTTCACTATCAGGGATGACACTCCTCGCTTTCAGGGATAACATTCCTCACTATCAGGGATGACACTCTTCACTATCAGGGATGACACTCTTCACCATCAGGGATGACACTCTTCACCATCAGGGATGACATACCCTCACTATCAGGGATGACACTCCTCACTATCAGGGATGACACTCTTCACTATCAGGGATGACACTCTTCACCATCAGGGATGACATACCCTCACTATCAGGGATGACACTCCTCACTATCAGGGATGACACTCATCACTATCAGGGATGACACTCATCACAATCAGGGGCGACGCTTCTCACTTTCAGGGGTGACACCCCTCACTATCATGGATGACACCCCTCACTATCAGGGATGACACTCCTCACTTTCAGGGATGACACCCTCACTATTATGGATGACACTCCTCACTATCAGGGATGACACTCATCACAATCAGGGGCGATGCTTCTCACTTTCAGGGGTGACACCCCTCACTATCATGGATGACACTCATCACTATCAGGGATGACACACACTCACTGTGATGGATGACTCCTCACTATCAGAGTTGACACTCATCACTATCAGGGATGACACACCCTCACCATCAGGGATGACACTCCTCACTACCAGGGATGACACTCTTCACTATCAGGGATGACACTCCTCGCTTTCAGGGATAACATTCCTCACTATCAGGGATGACACTCTTCACTATCAGGGATGACACTCTTCACTATCAGGGATGACACTCTTCACTATCAGGGATGACACTCTTCACCATCAGGGATGACATACCCTCACTATCATGGATGACACTCCTCACTTACAGGGATGACACTCATCACTATCAGGGATGACACTCATCACTATCAGGGATGACACACCCTCACTGTCATGGATGACTCCTCACTATCAGGGATGACACTCCTCACTTTCAGGGATGACACCCTCACTATTATGTATGACACTCCTCACTATCAGGGATGACACTCATCACAATCAGGGGTGACGCTTCTCACTTTCAGGGCTGACACCCCTCACTATCATGGATGACACCCCTCACTATCAGGGATGACACTCCTCACTATCAGGGATGACACTCCTCACTTTCAGGGATGACACCCTCACTATTATGTATGACACTCCTCACTATCAGGGATGACACTCATCACAATCAGGGGCGATGCTTCTCACTTTCAGGGGTGACACCCCTCACTATCATGGATGACACTCATCACTATCAGGGATGACACACACTCACTGTGATGGATGACTCCTCACTATCAGAGTTGACACTCATCACTATCAGGGATGACACACCCTCACCATCAGGGATGACACTCCTCACTACCAGGGATGACACTCTTCACTATCAGGGATGACACTCCTCGCTTTCAGGGATAACATTCCTCACTATCAGGGATGACACTCTTCACTATCAGGGATGACACTCTTCACTATCAGTATGACACGCCTCACTATCAGGGATGACACTCCTCACTATCAGGGATGACACTCTTCACTATCAGGGATGACACTCTTCACCATCAGGGATGACATACCCTCACTATCAGGGATGACACTCATCACTATCAGGGATGACACTCATCACAATCAGGGGCGACGCTTCTCACTTTCAGGGGTGACACCCCTCACTATCATGGATGACACCCCTCACTATCAGGGATGACACTCATCACTATCAGGGATGACACTCATCACAATCAGGGGCGACACTTCTCACTTTCAGGGGTGACACCCCTCACTATCATGGATGACACCCCTCACTATCAGGGATGACACTCATCACAATCAGGGGCGACGCTTCTCACTTTCAGGGGTGACACCCCTCACTATCATGGATGACATCCCTCACTATCAGGGATGACACTCATCACTATCAGGGATGACACTCATCACAATCAGGGATGACACTCATCACAATCAGGGGCGATGCTTCTCACTTTCAAGGGTGACACCCCTCACTATCATGGATGACACCCCTCACTATCAGGGATGACACTCATCACAATCAGGGGCGACACTTCTCACTTTCAGGGATGACACCCTCACTATTATGGATGACACTCCTCACTATCAGGGATGACACTCATCACAATCAGGGGCGATGCTTCTCACTTTCAGGGGTGACACCCCTCACTATCATGGATGACACTCATCACTATCAGGGATGACACACCCTCACTGTCATGGATGACTCCTCACTATCAGAGTTGACACCCATCACAATCAGGGGCGACGCTTCTCACTTTCAGGGGTGACACCCCTCACTATCATGGATGACACTCATCACTATCAGGGATGACACTCCTCGCTTTCAGGGATAACATTCCTCACTATCAGAGTTGACACTCATCACTATCAGGGATGACACACCCTCACCATCAGGGATGACACTCATCACTACCAGGGATGACACTCTTCACTATCAGGGATGACACTCCTCGCTTTCAGGGATAACATTCCTCACTATCAGGGAAGACACTCTTCACTATCAGGGATGACACTTTTCACCATCAGGGATGACACTCTTCACTATCAGTATGACACTCCTCACTATCAGGGATAACATTCCTCACTATCATGGATGGCACCCCTCACTATCAGGGATGACACTCATCACAATCAGGGGCGACGCTTCTCACTTTCAGGGATGACACTCCTCACTATCAGGGATGACACTCCGCACTATCAGGGATGACACTCCTCACTATCAGGGATGACACTCCTCACTATCAGGGATGACACTCCTCACTTTCAGGGATGACACCCCTCACTATTATGGATGACACTCCTCACTATCAGGGATGACACTCATCACAATCAGGGGCGATGCTTCTCACTTTCAGGGGTGACACCCCTCACTATCATGGATGACACTCATCACTATCAGGGATGACACACCCTCACTGTCATGGATGACTCCTCACTATCAGAGTTGACACTCATCACTATCAGGGATGACACTCCTCACTACCAGGGATGACACTCTTCACTATCAGGGATGACACTCCTCGCTTTCAGGGATAACATTCCTCACTATCAGGGATGACACTCTTCACTATCAGGGATGACACTCTTCACCATCAGGGATGACACTCTTCACCATCAGGGATGACATACCCTCACTATCAGGGATGACACTCCTCACTATCAGGGATGACACTTCACCATCAGGGATGACACTCTTCACTATCAGGGATGACACTCTTCACTATCAGGGATGACACTCCTCACTAACAGGGATGACACTCATCACTATCAGGGATGACACTCATCACTATCAGAGATGACACACCCTCACTGTCATGGATGACTCCTCACTATCAGAGTTGACACTCATCACTATCAGGGATGACACTCCTTACTACCAGGGATGACACTCTTCACTATCAGGGATGACACTCCTCGCTTTCAGGGATAACATTCCTCACTATCAGGGATGACACTCTTCACTATCAGGGATGACACTCTTCACCATCAGGGATGACACTCTTCACCATCAGGGATGACATACCCTCACTATCAGGGATGACACTCCTCACTATCAGGGATGACACTCTTCACTATCAGGGATGACACTCTTCACCATCAGGGATGACATACCCTCACTATCAGGGATGACACTCCTCACTATCAGGGATGACACTCATCACTATCAGGGATGACACTCATCACAATCAGGGGCGACGCTTCTCACTTTCAGGGGTGACACCCCTCACTATCATGGATGACACCCCTCACTATCAGGGATGACACTCCTCACTTTCAGGGATGACACCCTCACTATTATGGATGACACTCCTCACTATCAGGGATGACACTCATCACAATCAGGGGCGATGCTTCTCACTTTCAGGGGTGACACCCCTCACTATCATGGATGACACTCATCACTATCAGGGATGACACACACTCACTGTGATGGATGACTCCTCACTATCAGAGTTGACACTCATCACTATCAGGGATGACACACCCTCACCATCAGGGATGACACTCCTCACTACCAGGGATGACACTCTTCACTATCAGGGATGACACTCCTCGCTTTCAGGGATAACATTCCTCACTATCAGGGATGACACTCTTCACTATCAGGGATGACACTCTTCACTATCAGGGATGACACTCTTCACTATCAGGGATGACACTCTTCACCATCAGGGATGACATACCCTCACTATCATGGATGACACTCCTCACTTACAGGGATGACACTCATCACTATCAGGGATGACACTCATCACTATCAGGGATGACACACCCTCACTGTCATGGATGACTCCTCACTATCAGAGTTGACACTCATCACTATCAGGGATGACACTCCTCACTACCAGGGATGACACTCTTCACTATCAGGGATGACACTCCTCGCTTTCAGGGATAACATTCCTCACTATCAGGGATGACACTCTTCACTATCAGGGATGACACTCTTCACCATCAGGGATGACACTCTTCACCATCAGGGATGACATACCCTCACTATCAGGGATGACACTCCTCACTATCAGGGATGACACTCTTCACTATCAGGGATGACACTCTTCACCATCAGGGATGACATACCCTCACTATAAGGGATGACACTCCTCACTATCAGGGATGACACTCATCACTATCAGGGATGACACTCATCACAATCAGGGGTGACGCTTCTCACTTTCAGGGCTGACACCCCTCACTATCATGGATGACACCCCTCACTATCAGGGATGACACTCCTCACTATCAGGGATGACACTCCTCACTTTCAGGGATGACACCCTCACTATTATGTATGACACTCCTCACTATCAGGGATGACACTCATCACAATCAGGGGCGATGCTTCTCACTTTCAGGGGTGACACCCCTCACTATCATGGATGACACTCATCACTATCAGGGATGACACACACTCACTGTGATGGATGACTCCTCACTATCAGAGTTGACACTCATCACTATCAGGGATGACACACCCTCACCATCAGGGATGACACTCCTCACAACCAGGGATGACACTCTTCACTATCAGGGATGACACTCCTCGCTTTCAGGGATAACATTCCTCACTATCAGGGATGACACTCTTCACTATCAGGGATGACACTCTTCACTATCAGTATGACACGCCTCACTATCAGGGATGACACTCCTCACTATCAGGGATGACACTCTTCACTATCAGGTATGACACTCTTCACCATCAGGGATGACATACCCTCACTATCAGGGATGACACTCATCACTATCAGGGATGACACTCATCACAATCAGGGGCGACGCTTCTCACTTTCAGGGGTGACACCCCTCACTATCATGGATGACACCCCTCACTATCAGGGATGACACTCATCACTATCAGGGATGACACTCATCACAATCAGGGGCGACACTTCTCACTTTCAGGGGTGACACCCCTCACTATCATGGATGACACCCCTCACTATCAGGGATGACACTCATCACAATCAGGGGCGACGCTTCTCACTTTCAGGGGTGACACCCCTCACTATCATGGATGACATCCCTCACTATCAGGGATGACACTCATCACTATCAGGGATGACACTCTTCACTATCAGTATGACACTCCTCACTATCAGGGATAACATTTCTCACTATCATGGATGACACCCCTCACTATCAGGGATGACACTCATCACAATCAGGGGCGACGCTTCTCACTTTCAGGGATGACACTCCTCACTATCAGGGATGACACTCCGCACTATCAGGGATGACACTCGTCACTATCAGGGATGACACTCCTCACTATCAGGGATGACACTCATCATTTTCAGGGATGACACCCCTCGCTATCATGGATGACACTCCTCACTATCAGGGATGACATCCATCACAATCAGGGGCGATGCTTCTCACTTTCAGGGGTGACACCTCTCACTATCATGGATGACACTCATCACTATCAGAGATGACACCCATCACAATCAGGGGCGACGCTTCTCACTTTCAGGGGTGACACCCCTCACTATCATGGATGACACTCATCACTATCAGGGATGACACACCCTCACTGTCATGGATGACTCCTCACTATCAGAGTTGACACTCATCACTATCAGGGATGACACACCCTCACCATCAGGGATGACACTCCTCGCTTTCAGGGATAACATTCCTCACAATCAGGGATGACACTCTTCACTATCAGGATGACACTCTTCACTATCAGGGATGAGACGCCTCACTATCAGGGATGACACTCCTCACTATCAGGGATGACACTCTTCACTATCAGGGATGACACTCTTCACCATCAGGGATGACATACCCTCACTATCAGGGATGACACTCCTCACTATCAGGGATGACACTCATCACTATCACGGATGACACTCATCACAATCAGGGGCGATGCTTCTCCCTTTCAAGGGTGACACCCCTCACTATCATGGATGACACCCCTCACTATCAGGGATGACACTCATCACAATCAGGGGCGACACTTCTCACTTTCAGGGATGACACTCCTCACTATCAGGGATGACACTCCTCACTTTCAGGGATGACACCCTCACTATTATGTATGACACTCCTCACTATCAGGGATGACACTCTTCACCATCAGGGATGACATACCCTCACTATCATGGATGACACTCCTCACTTACAGGGATGACACTCATCACTATCAGGGATGACACTCATCACTATCAGGGATGACACACCCTCACTGTCATGGATGACTCCTCACTATCAGAGTTGACACTCATCACTATCAGGGATGACACTCCTCACTACCAGGGATGACACTCTTCACTATCAGGGATGACACTCCTCGCTTTCAGGGATAACATTCCTCACTATCAGGGATGACACTCTTCACTATCAGGGATGACACTCTTCACCATCAGGGATGACACTCTTCACCATCAGGGATGACATACCCTCACTATCAGGGATGACACTCCTCACTATCAGGGATGACACTCTTCACTATCAGGGATGACACTCTTCACCATCAGGGATGACATACCCTCACTATAAGGGATGACACTCCTCACTATCAGGGATGACACTCATCACTATCAGGGATGACACTCATCACAATCAGGGGTGACGCTTCTCACTTTCAGGGCTGACACCCCTCACTATCATGGATGACACCCCTCACTATCAGGGATGACACTCCTCACTATCAGGGATGACACTCCTCACTTTCAGGGATGACACCCTCACTATTATGTATGACACTCCTCACTATCAGGGATGACACTCATCACAATCAGGGGCGATGCTTCTCACTTTCAGGGGTGACACCCCTCACTATCATGGATGACACTCATCACTATCAGGGATGACACACACTCACTGTGATGGATGACTCCTCACTATCAGAGTTGACACTCATCACTATCAGGGATGACACACCCTCACCATCAGGGATGACACTCCTCACAACCAGGGATGACACTCTTCACTATCAGGGATGACACTCCTCGCTTTCAGGGATAACATTCCTCACTATCAGGGATGACACTCTTCACTATCAGGGATGACACTCTTCACTATCAGTATGACACGCCTCACTATCAGGGATGACACTCCTCACTATCAGGGATGACACTCTTCACTATCAGGTATGACACTCTTCACCATCAGGGATGACATACCCTCACTATCAGGGATGACACTCATCACTATCAGGGATGACACTCATCACAATCAGGGGCGACGCTTCTCACTTTCAGGGGTGACACCCCTCACTATCATGGATGACACCCCTCACTATCAGGGATGACACTCATCACTATCAGGGTTGACACTCATCACAATCAGGGGCGACACTTCTCACTTTCAGGGGTGACACCCCTCACTATCATGGATGACACCCCTCACTATCAGGGATGACACTCATCACAATCAGGGGCGACGCTTCTCACTTTCAGGGGTGACACCCCTCACTATCATGGATGACATCCCTCACTATCAGGGATGACACTCATCACTATCAGGGATGACACTCTTCACTATCAGTATGACACTCCTCACTATCAGGGATAACATTTCTCACTATCATGGATGACACCCCTCACTATCAGGGATGACACTCATCACAATCAGGGGCGACGCTTCTCACTTTCAGGGATGACACTCCTCACTATCAGGGATGACACTCCGCACTATCAGGGATGACACTCGTCACTATCAGGGATGACACTCCTCACTATCAGGGATGACACTCATCATTTTCAGGGATGACACCCCTCGCTATCATGGATGACACTCCTCACTATCAGGGATGACATCCATCACAATCAGGGGCGATGCTTCTCACTTTCAGGGGTGACACCTCTCACTATCATGGATGACACTCATCACTATCAGAGATGACACCCATCACAATCAGGGGCGACGCTTCTCACTTTCAGGGGTGACACCCCTCACTATCATGGATGACACTCATCACTATCAGGGATGACACACCCTCACTGTCATGGATGACTCCTCACTATCAGAGTTGACACTCATCACTATCAGGGATGACACACCCTCACCATCAGGGATGACACTCCTCGCTTTCAGGGATAACATTCCTCACAATCAGGGATGACACTCTTCACTATCAGGATGACACTCTTCACTATCAGGGATGAGACGCCTCACTATCAGGGATGACACTCCTCACTATCAGGGATGACACTCTTCACTATCAGGGATGACACTCCTCGCTTTCAGGGATAACATTCCTCACTATCAGGGATGACACTCTTCACTATCAGGGATGACACTCTTCACTATCAGTATGACACGCCTCACTATCAGGGATGACACTCTTCACTATCAGTATGACACTCCTCACTATCAGGGATAACATTTCTCACTATCATGGATGACACCCCTCACTATCAGGGATGACACTCATCACAATCAGGGGCGACGCTTCTCACTTTCAGGGATGACACTCCTCACTATCAGGGATGACACTCCGCACTATCAGGGATGACACTCGTCACTATCAGGGATGACACTCCTCACTATCAGGGATGACACTCATCATTTTCAGGGATGACACCCCTCGCTATCATGGATGACACTCCTCACTATCAGGGATGACATCCATCACAATCAGGGGCGATGCTTCTCACTTTCAGGGGTGACACCTCTCACTATCATGGATGACACTCATCACTATCAGAGATGACACCCATCACAATCAGGGGCGACGCTTCTCACTTTCAGGGGTGACACCCCTCACTATCATGGATGACACTCATCACTATCAGGGATGACACACCCTCACTGTCATGGATGACTCCTCACTATCAGAGTTGACACTCATCACTATCAGGGATGACACACCCTCACCATCAGGGATGACACTCCTCGCTTTCAGGGATAACATTCCTCACAATCAGGGATGACACTCTTCACTATCAGGATGACACTCTTCACTATCAGGGATGAGACGCCTCACTATCAGGGATGACACTCCTCACTATCAGGGATGACACTCTTCACTATCAGGGATGACACTCTTCACCATCAGGGATGACATACCCTCACTATCAGGGATGACACTCCTCACTATCAGGGATGACACTCATCACTATCACGGATGACACTCATCACAATCAGGGGCGATGCTTCTCCCTTTCAAGGGTGACACCCCTCACTATCATGGATGACACCCCTCACTATCAGGGATGACACTCATCACAATCAGGGGCGACACTTCTCACTTTCAGGGATGACACTCCTCACTATCAGGGATGACACTCCTCACTTTCAGGGATGACACCCTCACTATTATGTATGACACTCCTCACTATCAGGGATGACACTCTTCACCATCAGGGATGACATACCCTCACTATCATGGATGACACTCCTCACTTACAGGGATGACACTCATCACTATCAGGGATGACACTCATCACTATCAGGGATGACACACCCTCACTGTCATGGATGACTCCTCACTATCAGAGTTGACACTCATCACTATCAGGGATGACACTCCTCACTACCAGGGATGACACTCTTCACTATCAGGGATGACACTCCTCGCTTTCAGGGATAACATTCCTCACTATCAGGGATGACACTCTTCACTATCAGGGATGACACTCTTCACCATCAGGGATGACACTCTTCACCATCAGGGATGACATACCCTCACTATCAGGGATGACACTCCTCACTATCAGGGATGACACTCTTCACTATCAGGGATGACACTCTTCACCATCAGGGATGACATACCCTCACTATAAGGGATGACACTCCTCACTATCAGGGATGACACTCATCACTATCAGGGATGACACTCATCACAATCAGGGGTGACGCTTCTCACTTTCAGGGCTGACACCCCTCACTATCATGGATGACACCCCTCACTATCAGGGATGACACTCCTCACTATCAGGGATGACACTCCTCACTTTCAGGGATGACACCCTCACTATTATGTATGACACTCCTCACTATCAGGGATGACACTCATCACAATCAGGGGCGATGCTTCTCACTTTCAGGGGTGACACCCCTCACTATCATGGATGACACCCCTCACTATCAGGGATGACACTCCTCACTTTCAGGGATGACACCCTCACTATTATGGATGACACTCCTCACTATCAGGGATGACACTCATCACAATCAGGGGCGATGCTTCTCACTTTCAGGGGTGACACCCCTCACTATCATGGATGACACTCATCACTATCAGGGATGACACACACTCACTGTGATGGATGACTCCTCACTATCAGAGTTGACACTCATCACTATCAGGGATGACACACCCTCACCATCAGGGATGACACTCCTCACTACCAGGGATGACACTCTTCACTATCAGGGATGACACTCCTCGCTTTCAGGGATAACATTCCTCACTATCAGGGATGACACTCTTCACTATCAGGGATGACACTCTTCACTATCAGTATGACACGCCTCACTATCAGGGATGACACTCCTCACTATCAGGGATGACACTCTTCACTATCAGGTATGACACTCTTCACCATCAGGGATGACATACCCTCACTATCAGGGATGACACTCATCACTATCAGGGATGACACTCATCACAATCAGGGGCGACGCTTCTCACTTTCAGGGGTGACACCCCTCACTATCATGGATGACACCCCTCACTATCAGGGATGACACTCATCACTATCAGGGATGACACTCATCACAATCAGGGGCGACACTTCTCACTTTCAGGGGTGACACCCCTCACTATCATGGATGACACCCCTCACTATCAGGGATGACACTCATCACAATCAGGGGCGACGCTTCTCACTTTCAGGGGTGACACCCCTCACTATCATGGATGACATCCCTCACTATCAGGGATGACACTCATCACTATCAGGGATGACACTCTTCACTATCAGTATGACACTCCTCACTATCAGGGATAACATTTCTCACTATCATGGATGACACCCCTCACTATCAGGGATGACACTCATCACAATCAGGGGCGACGCTTCTCACTTTCAGGGATGACACTCCTCACTATCAGGGATGACACTCCGCACTATCAGGGATGACACTCGTCACTATCAGGGATGACACTCCTCACTATCAGGGATGACACTCATCATTTTCAGGGATGACACCCCTCGCTATCATGGATGACACTCCTCACTATCAGGGATGACATCCATCACAATCAGGGGCGATGCTTCTCACTTTCAGGGGTGACACCTCTCACTATCATGGATGACACTCATCACTATCAGAGATGACACCCATCACAATCAGGGGCGACGCTTCTCACTTTCAGGGGTGACACCCCTCACTATCATGGATGACACTCATCACTATCAGGGATGACACACCCTCACTGTCATGGATGACTCCTCACTATCAGAGTTGACACTCATCACTATCAGGGATGACACACCCTCACCATCAGGGATGACACTCCTCGCTTTCAGGGATAACATTCCTCACAATCAGGGATGACACTCTTCACTATCAGGATGACACTCTTCACTATCAGGGATGAGACGCCTCACTATCAGGGATGACACTCCTCACTATCAGGGATGACACTCTTCACTATCAGGGATGACACTCTTCACCATCAGGGATGACATACCCTCACTATCAGGGATGACACTCCTCACTATCAGGGATGACACTCATCACTATCACGGATGACACTCATCACAATCAGGGGCGATGCTTCTCCCTTTCAAGGGTGACACCCCTCACTATCATGGATGACACCCCTCACTATCAGGGATGACACTCATCACAATCAGGGGCGACACTTCTCACTTTCAGGGATGACACTACTCACTATCAGGGATGACACTCTTCACTATCAGGGATGACACTCTTCACTATCAGGGATGACACTCTTCACTATCAGTATGACACTCCTCACTATCAGGGATAACATTTCTCACTATCATGGATGACACCCCTCACTATCAGGGATGACACTCATCACAATCAGGGGCGACGCTTCTCACTTTCAGGGATGACACTCCTCACTATCAGGGATGACACTCCGCACTATCAGGGATGACACTCGTCACTATCAGGGATGACACTCCTCACTATCAGGGATGACACTCATCATTTTCAGGGATGACACCCCTCGCTATCATGGATGACACTCCTCACTATCAGGGATGACATCCATCACAATCAGGGGCGATGCTTCTCACTTTCAGGGGTGACACCTCTCACTATCATGGATGACACTCATCACTATCAGAGATGACACCCATCACAATCAGGGGCGACGCTTCTCACTTTCAGGGGTGACACCCCTCACTATCATGGATGACACTCATCACTATCAGGGATGACACACCCTCACTGTCATGGATGACTCCTCACTATCAGAGTTGACACTCATCACTATCAGGGATGACACACCCTCACCATCAGGGATGACACTCCTCGCTTTCAGGGATAACATTCCTCACAATCAGGGATGACACTCTTCACTATCAGGATGACACTCTTCACTATCAGGGAAGAGACGCCTCACTATCAGGGATGACACTCTTCACTATCAGGGATGACACTCTTCACCATCAGGGATGACATACCCTCACTATCAGGGATGACACTCCTCACTATCAGGGATGACACTCATCACTATCACGGATGACACTCATCACAATCAGGGGCGATGCTTCTCCCTTTCAAGGGTGACACCCCTCACTATCATGGATGACACCCCTCACTATCAGGGATGACACTCATCACAATCAGGGGCGACGCTTCTCACTTTCAGGGATGACACTCCTCACTATCAGGGAAGACACTCTTCACTATCATGGATGACACTCTTCACTATCAGGGATGACACTCTTCACTATCAGTATGACACTCCTCACTATCAGGGATAACATTCCTCACTATCATGGATGACACCCCTCACTATCAGGGATGACACTCATCACTATCAGGGGCGACGCTTCTCACTTTCAGGGATGACACTCCTCACTATCAGGGATGACACTCCTCACTATCAGGGATGACACTCCTCACTATCAGGGATGACACTCTTCACTATCAGGGATGACACCCATCACAATCAGGGGCGATGCTTCTCACTTTCAGGGGTGACACCTCTCACTATCAGGGATGACACTCCTCACTATCACGGATGACACTCCTCACTATCACGGATGACACTACTCACTATCAGGGATGACACTCCTCACTATCAGGGATGACACTCCTCACTATCAGTATGACACTCCTCACTATCAGTATCACACTCCTCACTATCAGGGATGACACTCTTCACTATCAGGGATGACACTCCTCACTATCACGGATGACACTCCTCACTATCACGGATGACACACCCTCACCATCAGGGATGACACTCCTCACTACCAGGGATGACACTTTTCCCTATCAGGGATGACACTCTTCACTATCAGGGATGACACTCTTCACTATCAGGGATGACACTCCTCACTATCAGGGATGACACGCTTCACTATCAGGGATGACACTCCTCACTATCAGGGATGACACTCCTCACTATAAGCGATGACACTCTTCACTATCAGGGATTACACTCAATATCGGAGATGACACCTGATCAGCCTTTAACAATCACCATCATATGGTCACATAATATAAGCCAGTACTTACCTATATTAATTGACTTCTGCTAGGTGGTTTCCCCTGCTTATCACTGCTGATATCTGCTTTTCACCAGCTTATATGTTTTGATACACGAGCACCCACAGCAATGAAGTGATGATGTGCACCTGTGTAGAGTAATAATTGATGATGCTGATGGTCAAATGTGAAGAAAACCTGAATGTCTCCTACTGCTACTAGGTCCCTGTCACAATCTTATCCATTAGTATATATCAAGCATTTTTTTTAATTGTTTATGATAAAGGAATGTCTCTATTGAATATTTTGACATTACGTTGACGGGTATGGTCTTACACAGCAATGGTTCCCAGTCAAATTATCCTAGCAGAAGTCAATTAATATAATTACTGGGTTATGTGACCAAATGATGCTGATTCTTAAAGGATGTGAGGTGTCAAGTGATATCCCTGATACAGAGTGTCATCCCTGATAGGCAGGAGTGTTATCCCTGATACAGAGTCTCATCCCTGATACAGAGTGTCATCTCTGATAGTGAAGAGTACCATCCCTGATAAATACTGATTTTTTGCTCTGCATGATCGCAAAAACATGTCAAGATGTCTGGCTGGTCTTATACGCTACCGGACATTGAGAATATTTCCCGGATATGAGATATATATATATATATATATATATATATATACTTACATGATGTCTAGTTGCCAATATTTTGCTAGATTAGATGTAGCAGAGTTAAACAGAAAGCTTAAATTACTGTATGGAGTAACACAAAACTTAACCAGAAGTAACAAAGTTCCAGAGCTGGCAATATAGGCAGACATGGCAGTACTGATATGATTGCAGTAATACAGCTATAGATGAAGTCTGGTGACTATATCCCTGATGCATTATGTAGTTTAGCCGTAGCTGGACTATACAGAAAAATTCACCTGTATGGACTAAATCAAGGTAAACCCAAACCTTTACCAAACATTACAAAAGTCCATGAGCTTAAAATATAGGGAGGAATGTGATAAGTGCCTTGTACTATTAATATAAATGCAGTAATAAAGCTATATACATCTGATTACTATAACCATGATAGTTTATCTGTAACTGAGCTAAATAGAAAAGTTAACTTGTATGGACAAGGTCACGGTAAACCCAAAACTTAACTAGATTGTTCAGTCGATGATGCGTCATCGCATAACTCCACGTTCACCAATTTGCCTTGAACCCCACCTTAACCCACCCTTGGGGACGAATCAAGGGAAAATGTCCTCTTGCACTCCAAAAAAGACATGGGGCAATTACATTCCCAATGTAATTAATTACAATTACAATTACTTTGCAAAGTGGTCAATTACATTACAATTACTCCATTTTGTGAATGTAATTAATTACAATTACAATTACTTTTTACCAATATGTGTGTATGAACTGGTTTCTAAGCAATGGCAAGTGTGTGAATGTGCCTGTGCATGCTGAATAAATACACAAAGAATTGTATGCAGTCATATTTTACTTTGAAATAAACCAACATCTTTATTTTTAATCAATGCACACATATACATACTAGCAAAATGGTGCATGCAGAGGTTTTGAGAAATGTCCATTTGCAGACCAAGAGAAGGCTATGTTTGAAAATGTATCAAGTCTAGAATGACTTGACTAACTCGATAACAGAGCCAGTCATTGCAGTGGTAAATTTTCAAAAATAGTCCTCTCTTGGTATGCAAGTGGATATATTCTGTGAGATAATAATCTGTCTCAGGTCTGCATGTACTCTTTCATTAACCCTTAACCTGTATCACTCTGATGTCAAAATTTTTTATTTTCAAATTAAATTAAAAGATGAATTGTTGTTCATTTTTCAACAAATTTGGTGGAAGATGATGCTGTTATAGTCTCATAGACAGCAATATCGTCCACGAATCTTGTAGAAGAATCTACACCAGTTTCTTTCCTATCGACATAATAAAAGATAGAATAATAACAACATAGGCCTACTGGGCGTGTCCACCCGTGGTGGTCCACAGAAAGGGCGTCCCTTATCCTGCTCGGTTTGTGCCTCTCGGCTCCATCGGGTGGAGCTGGTGTATCCAATGACATTCTTTCTGTGTTCTCCATGAGGTAGAGTTTTCATCATCCAGGTCTGATGAGAATACCTATGGCGGTTTGATATCAATCTGAGATGTCATTGGATTCTGATTTTAGAGGGGCGTAGTTTCCCCTACATACTTATGGATGGTTATTGCCGGTTCTGCCATTTTTGGCGGTTGGGCAACTTTTTGGCGGTTGTGGTCAACTTCACCGGTTGTAATTGTTACCGGTTGTTTTGGTGGCATTCAGGTCTGTGTAGACCTGGTGGCTTCCGTGTCCGAACCTACTGAGTTTAGACTCAGTGTGGACAGCGGAGGTATTGTGACTATCTCCGTTTCCCGTGGCAACGGTTTGCTGGATGAATCAATTGTGGAATGACAGATGATAACAACGTAGTCAGTTATATGAGCTACTCATCGAAGGTTGTTAAGCCTGACGCTTGGTCTCGATGTGAGACCAAAAATCTGAATGATCTGAACTGGAATTTTCTTCCCTTTTATACCCTTCCTGCTCGCCCAAAGGAGTTGCATCACAATCAATTTCATGACCTTTTGCCCCATCCCCACCCCTCAGGGCAGGGCTAAATGTAAATGGGCTCATCCACTCCACATTGATAGGCGTAACTCACATACTAAATTTGGTTGAATTCCAGCCAATGGATTCGGACATATGTTAAATCGATTTATGCAGTTTAAAATTTGACCTTTTGACCCCCTCTCCCGGCCCCTGCGGTGGACCCAAATATAAATGGCCTCTTACGCTCTGCAATCATATGGGTAACTCAGATATCAAATTTGGTTGAGTTCCGTCTAACGATTTAAAAAGGAGTTGCATTACAATCAATTTCATAACCTTTCGAACCCATCCCCCCATCCCCTGGGGTCACGGCCAAATGTAAATGTGCTCATCCACTCCACATTGATATGGGTAACTGAAATACCGGTAAAGTTTGGTTGAATTACAACCAACAGTGTCAGAGGGGGTTGCATTAGAATCGATTTCATGACCTTTTGACCCAATCCTGCACGCATGGGGCGGGGACAAATGTAAATGTGCTCATCCACTCCACATTGACATGGGTAACTCACATACTAAATTTGGTTCAATTCCGTCCAATAGTGCCAGAGAAGATGCGTTACAATCAATTTCCACAGGTTAAAATTTGACCTTTTGACCCCTCTGCCACCCACTTTGGGGGGGGGGGGGGGGGCCAAATCTAAATGGCCTCTTGTGCTCCGCAATCATATCGGTAACTCAGATATCAAATTTGGTTGAGTTACGTTTAACAATTTCAGGGGAGTTGCATTACAATCAATTTCATGACCTTTTGACCCCATCTCCTGGGGCCGGGGCCAAATGTAAATGTGCTCATCCACGCTACATGGATATGGGTAACTGGCATACTAAATTTGGTTGGATTCCGTCTAACAGTGTCAGAGGAGTTGCATTATAATCTTTTTTTTTTACCTTTTGACCCCCATCCCCCACCCACCCGTGGGGGCGGGGCCAAATGTAAATGTGCTCATCTACTCCACATTGATATGGGTAACTCACATACCAAATTTGGTTGAATTCTGTCACACAGTTTCAGAAGAGATGTGTTACAATCAATTTCTGCAGGTTAAATTTGGCCTTTGACCCCTCCCCCACCCCCTGGGGGCAGAACCAAATCTAAATGGCCTCATGCACTCCGCAATCATATGGGTAACTCAGATATCACATTTGGTTCAGTTCCGTCTAACGACTTCAGAGGAGTTGCGCTACAAGTGGTTTGACCTTTTGACCCCTGGCACCCCTGATAGTGAGGAGTGTCAGCCCTGATAGTGAGGAATGTCAGCCCTGATAGCAGGGTTGGAAAAAAATCGATTTTTTTCAAAAAAATCAAATCAATCGATTTTTTTGATTTAAATCGATTTCAATGATTTAAATCGATTTTTATTCGCGACATCCCAGGAAATTACGTAAAACTTATACAGTGAAACCTGTATTAAGACACTGGCTGTGGGAGTCGCAGAAGGTGGTCTCTTAAGACAGGTGGTCTCTTAATACAGGTCCAGATGCATTGCTAAACTGTATTTTGGAACTGAATAAAGTGGTATTTTTATGACTTATTTTTAACTGAATTTTAAGCTTGCTGGTTTCTTAATACAAAAAAACTTTGTTCGCTTAAGCAGTTTTAACAGTATTATTATTGCATCATTTTTTATTGCATCATTTTTTTATTGCATCATTTTTCTATTGCATCATTTTTTTATTGCATCATTTTTTTTAAATGATGCAATAGAAAAGCATTTTTTCATTCTTGAAAAATACAGTCAAAACTGCTTAAGTGACAAAGGCTATGAAATATTTTCAATTCCATAATTAGCAAAATGTCTAACTCCGGCCGAAAACAAGATCCAATATGGATTCATTATGAGAAAGTGAAGACCCCAGATAAGGCCGGTGTCCGGGCTGTCTGCAAGGTCTGCCGACACGAACTCCAAGGTATCCCAGAGCGGTTAAAAAAACATGCAGCCAATTGCACAGGTCCACCAACACCAGCACTTCAAGGTCTAGCTGTAGCCGCAACAGAAACGGGGACTTCATCTCAATCTGAGCAGCAGCAGCGCGTTGAAACTGTTGTTGATCAAAACGATGTGGTGGTGATGGAAGTTGAACCTCTGTCAACTTCAAGTTCTGCTTCAGCGGCAGTGAAGCGCCCAGTGCACGGTCAATTAGCTGCTGGTACATTGGCCGCTAAGATACCCAAGCTGAATTATGGTCTACAGAATTATGTCATCAGAACTTCAGCAGAAAAACGTGGTGAATTAGATCGTGATGTAGCTAGGATGGTGTATGCTACGAACTCCCCATTTCGCTTAGTAGAAAATAGACATTTTATAAACCTTGTAAAAGATTTACGACCAGGCTATCAACCACCATCCAGAAAGGACATAGGGGGGAAATATTTGGATGTTATCTACACAGAAGAGCGGGAGAAGGCGAGAAAAAATTTGGAAGGTGAACTTGTCTGTCTAGCATTAGACGGTTGGAGCAATATTCATAACGAGCCTATCGTATGTGCTACAGTGACGACCTGCTTAGGTGATATTTACTTAGTGGATACTACGGACACCTCTGGACATCCTCACACAGCGGAATATCTTTATGACATTGCGAAGCAGACAATTGAAAACACGCACAATGATTTTGGGTGCATTATATGTAGTATCGTCACAGACAATGCTGCTAATGTAGCAAAGATGCGAGAGTTCTTGAAAGAACGACTGGGTTTCAACATGATTGCGTATGGATGCACGCCTCATCTTCTAAATCTGACTTCAAAGGACTTAGAAATGGGTAATGTTAAGGAGCATGTCACACAAGTTGTGAAGTATTTCCGAAATAACCACTTTGCTAGTGCCCAAATACGCCAATCATCGTGCAGAAAGTTAGTGATGCCAGCAGATACAAGGTGGAACACAATGTACGATTGTTTAAACTCGTATTGTGAGGCATGGCCGACACTTGTGACAATCTGTGATGGACATACTGACCGCATAGATGTTGCCATTGCCAATAAAGTTCGTAATGTAGTAATCAAACGTTCTGCAGATGAATACCGACTTTGTTTGAAACCAGTAGCTTGCGCTCTCGATAAAGCTCAATCGGACAATTGCACAATAGCAGAAGCAGTTGAATTATGGAAAGATGTAAAAACGGCCCTGCATAATGACACTAATAATTCAACAAAGCGTGCGGCCGATAAGCGTTATCAACAAGCTGTGACACCTCACCACATGCTGGCCAATCTACTCCACCCTAAATACCGTGGTCGAAACTTGACTCAGCAAGAACGTGAAACTGCACTCACCGTAGCATCCGAAATCCCTGGTTTGATGACTTTGGTAATCAAATTCGAGGCCATGGCACCACCATTTCACATTCTTAAATTTAACGACGAAGTTGTTAATGGAGTAACCTCTCTTCATTGGTGGAAGTCGCACAGACGTGACTTCGAGGATGATCTGCTGGAAGCATTTGAATTCACTCAGCGTCTGATGTCAGCTGTGGCGGCGTCAGCTGGTGTCGAGCGCGTGTTCTCCAGCTATGGGCTCGTGCAGAGTAAGTTGAGAAACAAACTTGGAACTTTAAAAGCGGCTAAACTAGTATTTCTTTTTCGGTCCCTAAACTGTGACAAAGAAAATGACTTCCGGTTTCAGTTGAATGATGATTGTTGACTAGACTAGTGAAGTACAATTGCAGCATTATTGAAAACTGAAAGTGAAAAGTGATGACAGACACATCTATCTGTGACTCAGTTAGGTTTGCGCGATATTGCTTGAGAGAATATCGATATCGTTATTATAAAAAAATTGCGGTATCTCAATAGTCAATATATCGAGTGTTCTGGTTAATCACTTAATTGTGAATAATTAAAGAATATGCATCCCATCATTCATAACATATTGAATATTTTGAAAGCAATTTCACTGGAAGCCGTTGCTGCCTAAGTCAGCAACGGTTTTCAGTGAAATTGCTTTCAAAATATTCAATATGTTTATTATGTTACGAATGATGGGATGTCTATTCTTTAATTATCACTGTTTGAACTAATAATATATAGAGTTCAAAATTTATATATTACGTCATATTAGCAACGATTTTTCAATTTTGTTCACAATTGCATCACAGATACAGTGAGTAGCAATAGGACAGAAATGATGCAATGCATAAATCTAACGAATTAGCCCTAATTAGATGCACAAAATCTATGAAGGTATGCAAAAGTCATCATTGTCTAAGTCTATCAACCTTGTTAACTTCTGTCTTTAAAAATATGCTCAAATTAAAATTGATAAACTGGTGTACATTTTTCAACAATTTTGGTGGACGATGTTGCTGTCTGCGACAGCTCTATCATCCACCAAATTTGTTGAAAAATGTACACCAGTTTATCTTTAACCCTTAGCACACTGATGTCGAAATTTTTAAATTTCAAATTAAATTTAAAGATAAACTGGTGTACGTTTTTCAACAAATTTTGTGGAAGATGGTGCTGTCACAGACAGCAGCATCGTCCACAAAAATTGTTGCAAATTGTACACCAGTTTATCTTTAAATTTAATTTGAAAATTTAAATTATCATGCTCCAGAGTGCTAGGGGTTATGTTTATTTTGAAAAATTAAAACTCCTACATCAGTGTGCTAAGGGTTAATGTAATGTAATGATGTGTTTACGTGTTACAATGTATATAGTTTCTTGCCAGTTTCAGCAATTACTGATTTTGATTTTTGAAGTTGTAGTAAACTACTTAATTTAATAACATTTCAATCTTTATTGTTTTAGTGTTAAATAAAATGGAGCCCAAAAGTCCAACTTGATAAGCACTAGCCAATAGTAATCGAGACACTCAATGACACTCCAGAGTGACTCCAGACGCATGTCATAGCTGAAAAAAGAGACAGTGTCTTGCTTTAAAAGAGTGTGCTTTTGGAATTAGACTAATAGTAATAGCCATACTGGCCCATACATGACTTTTCATGTACACTATTGCTTTAATGGTCATGTAGTGACATGTACGCACATGGAATTCTCCTCTTCTTTACAGCTTACACATACTTAATGATCATACTTTGTACACATGTGTGATGTACTGTGTACATGAACCTCAAGTATGTAGATTGTAGATGTGGACTCGTGCACTGGGTCTAGTCTTGCTGATGACAAATATGAGCAATTAAGTGTATAATTCTATTTTGTGTTGATGTTCAAGTGCCATGGAAGCAGTAAAATAATTATGTTACTTTAATTTAACAAAATTACTGTTAATTGTATTAATTACTTGAAAATTCCTCTATTTTTGCAAAACTGATTTAAATCACGATTTTTTCGATAAAAATCGAGTGATTTAAATCATGATTTAAATCATGATATAAATCAATTGATTTAAATCAAGCCAACCCTGCCTGATAGTAAGGCATATCATTTCTGATAGTGAAGTGTCATCTCTGATAGTGAGGAGTGATGGATATATTTGGGCATATCCGACCCTACTTCCAGTTCGCAGGAGGGAGAGTACAAAAGGAGCCGTCTTGCAGAGCTCAGATCATTCAGACTTTTGGTCTCACAGACAGAACAAGCATCTCGCTACTAGAGAAGTCAATCCAATAGACTACATTGTTAGGACCCACCTATAATTGATAACAGACTTGTAATATTATTTGCGGACTAGTAGTTTTG
This sequence comes from Chaetoderma sp. LZ-2023a, assembly GCA_034401795.1. Taxonomy (NCBI): domain Eukaryota; kingdom Metazoa; phylum Mollusca; class Caudofoveata; order Chaetodermatida; family Chaetodermatidae; genus Chaetoderma; species Chaetoderma sp. LZ-2023a. The sequence goes on along the minus strand of CM067360.1, from coordinate 8,990,370 downwards.
TACGGTTACCAGTCATGCGGACCAGTATAAGATTTTGTAAAATTCTAACCCTGTTGTTAGACTGACTGGTCTATAGTTCCCTGGGCTTGGGCTTTTCTTGTCCCCTTTCTTGAAAATGGGAGTGATGTTTGCGGTCTTCCATAATTCTGGAACAGACCCAGTCTCACACGAGGCATTGAAGATCATGGTTGGCGACGCGGCGCGGCAGCTACAACTCACAGCTCATAAAGGACTCTTGGATGAGCAGCATCTGGCTCCTGCGATTTTGTCGTGTCTAAGTCAGATAGTAATTTTCAGACATCAGCCTCTTCAAATGGTACATGTTCTACTCCTCTTGTCTCAAAATGTGGAAGAGCTCCAGAGGGCTCTTCTGTGATTCAGGGTTGGCAGCAATTTCCTAGTGCAGGAAATACCGGGCGCAAAATACCGGCCAACACCACCCTGGGAAATACTCCAAAAAGCGGGAAATACTGGGAAATACTCCAATACTCATCAGAAGTGGTAAGTTTCAAACTAAATATCTTAGATATATTAATCAGAGAATCTAATATAGAAAAACATATCTAATACAGGTTGACATAAGAGATCAAACAGGCAAAATGAGCACATCATAGCATATCTATAACCTTTTCAACTCTACAGAGCAGATACAACACCTACTATTTAATAGTATTTATTGCACAAACAATGTAGGTGGAATTTTATTAAACCATTTTCGATAGAGGCTGCAACAACAACTTCCAGTAAAATAGTTTCAAAATATTAAGAAACCTTAGCATGCTGTACATATTGTGACATTACAAATCCATTATACTGCCTTGAATTCTCAGCTGATTAGAATATTGATTTTAAAATAGAGATCTAAGCTTAGATTATCAAACTGCAGGTACACATACATGTATCCACAGGTATTGTTTATTTAGTTAGCCTTAGATTTCTAAGTAAATCAATGCTCTGGGCTAGGCTCTCCAACACTCAGCTCATATATACAGGTGTGACATTGTCTCACAATGGAAACACAGCAAGGTTTCTAATTGGGGATTAACTGATTGAGATGGCAACACCTTATCTTCAGGTATATACAATTATCTACTAATAATATGTACTATTTAGTATTTATACTATTACATGCTACAATATGACGGATTGAAAATACAGACTTTCACATTGTTTTCAACATATTCTGGTGATTTCAGGTTTAAATAGCAATTACAATTTTAACATTTCTGCCACTTCAGAATGAAATGTATTCAGTCATCATAGCACTAACTTAGATATAATGACATGCCAGAGAGTGAATTAGTTATTTACCCCTTTAACACTCAAATTTGGTCAAGCAAATTTCAATTATCTCATACAAAATATCTATTTGCCGATCAAGGCGATTTGTGAAAATCTACTACTGGAATGACTGGCTCAGTTATCAAGCCATTCATTCCAGCAGTAAATTTTCAAAAAGTCTTCTTGGTCTACAAATGGACACTTATCAAAGACTACTGTAGAAGCTGACTTGAGTGCTAAAGGGTTAAGCAAGTAGACAGCAATAGGTAAAGACCTCAGAAGTAGGTTTACACTGCATGTTCTGACTGTAGTCAAAGCATTTTATTATTGGGTAGGTAATTGTATAGATTTACTGAACTCCACGCAGATTTACAGACAGTGATTTACCGTCAAATATCCACCTCATAAAATTATAATGGAATTTCATTGTATGTTCAGTTTTGTCTGATGTACAGTTAGAAGACTATGTTCCTTATGCATAGGTTTGCAACTTATGTATATGTCACTTGATGATATTTACTAATGCTTGTCAGTATTTTCTTCAGCATGATAAACAACCATGAGGTTAAATATATAAACTTGCCACCTGATATCTGAGTATTTCCCAGTATTTCCCGCTGCCCTGGGAAATACTAGTATTTCCCGGGAAATTGCCAACCCTGCTATGAATACACTTGTAAAGAAGTACAGGTAAATTATTCCATACTGAAACACCACGTAGTGGGAAGGAGTGCTTGCGGATATTCGAATTGCCTCGCTGTTCGAAGAATTTGTACCATGTCCTCTGGTGTTCCCTCTGGCTACACAGTCTTTCTGTAATTGCAATATATGAGCAACACATTGGTGAAAAGGTGAAAAAAGCCAACTCCATGGTTGCTCTAATATGCTGGACCTTTCATTAACTAAATGCAGAAACGTTTATCCCCTACTCATATGGATTTCACCAGCCCGATATGGGCACCAAAAAAAGTCAAACACATAGAGCCACTTGAAGGGGTACAACGTAGGGCTACGAAACAAATTCCAGAAATGAAAGATCTCACATATCCCAAGAGGGTAAGATGCCTCAAGCTTTCCACATTATCATACAGGAGAGATGAAATAGAACTTATAAGATACTGCATGGAGCGTATGATAAGGAAGCAAGTGACTTTGTAAAACTGTGGAGCGATGTTTCTGAAAGACACAGTACATGGGGAAATTCCATGAAGCCTGCAAATCAATATGGAGGTGAAACTACTTCACAGTACAGGCTGCAAAAATATGGAATGAGCTCCCAGAAGTCGTAAATGCACCATCAGTTCAGTTCTTCTTCTTCCAAACTAATGAGATGGTCTCTTAAGAGAGGGTAAATTACTCATTGGTGTATATGTACATGCAGCGGCAGGTGGCCGTTTCAAGTTAAAACTATGTGATTTACCAGTGATTGCAGTCAAATACTTCAGTGTAGAAGAAGTGACTGCAATTTTTGGGAGTTAGACGACCTTAGGGCTATATAAAACCCTGATGTGACTTGAAGAATGAGTCTAGGTTGTTTTTTAATGTTTAATGTTGGAGCGTTAAATGCTTCTGTTGGTAGAGAATTCCATACATTAACAACCCTATTTGTGAAGAAATACTTGTGTAGATCAAGTCGACAGGGTTGTTTGTAAAGTTTAAGTGTATGTTCCCTAGTGCGTGTAGATGCCATTGTGAGGAATTCATTTGGCTTAATATGGTCCTGGTTAGAAAAACTGTTGTAGACGTCTATCATGTCAGCTCGGATTCTCCTGGTTTTCAATGTTGTAAGATTTAGTCTCTGGAGACGTGTTTCATAAGGTATCCTTGCTAAACCTGGGATCATGCGTTTCATCCTGTGTTGTACCCGCTCCAGTAAGTCTATGTCTTTTTGTAGGTGTGGGCGCCAGAAGGGGGATACAGTAGTCTAAGTGAGGTCTTACGAGGGATTTGTAAAGCTGGAGAATAACAGGTGGGGATTGCAGGAAATGTCAATTTCCCTTTCTCCGAGATCTAACAATACTCACCATTCTGTTACTTCTGATATACAGCTGGCCTTGACAGCGGCTCTAGGATTATAGACTTAGAAAGCTTTACCGACTCCTGGGAACCGGGTACCCGGCTCCCCACTGCCGAGTACCCGTTTACCATAGAGCTCATATTGTTTGCATAGCCACCAAACAAGAGAAAACTATGGCTTGCCTCCGTGGGGCTGGGAGGCTGGGTCCGTAACAGAATGGTGAGTATTGTTAGATCTCGGAGAAAGGGAAATTGACATTTCCTGCATTCTCCTTCGATCAATACTCACCATTCTGTTACTTCTGATATACACCAGATTTGATCAGTAACCTGGTGGGAAGGGGCAAGCCATACATGCTAATTTTGCCCCTTGGAGAAAGATTTTAGACTTCAAACTTGACTAACGGAGACCTAAAAGGACCGTCAAGTTCACGGAACCGAATCACATTCGCGTCACAGCCCCCCCCCCCCCTTTTTCCTAAGAAAAGGGAGAGAACTAACGAACATGTATCTCGCCTGAAACACCAATATGCCAAGAGGGTTAACTACTCCCTGCATATCGCTTGTATTAGCCTGGGAATGAGCATGAATATATAAGATGAATGAACATGATACATATACATAATACAAAAAACTCTCACTTGTTGAATTACCTTATGATAACAGGACTTCAGACGTACCGCCTACAACCATTCACCGGTTCGGCCATCAGTGACACAATCTGGTTGACATCCTCTTGCTTGACCATGCCTGCTTTAGGTTCTTTTCTTACCAAAGTGAAAAAAGGGGAAAAGCAGTGTGGTCACTAACTATCGTTTCAAAACAGCTAAAGCGAGTGGATTGGCTGAGTCTGACACATCCCTCATATAGTAATCCGTAAATGAGGACTCACAGTGCCATTGTGCAACGGCCATGATGTCCTCTAACGGAACACCATTGTAAAGGGCGGTCGAGGCGGCTATTCCTCTAACATTGTGTGCCCTTACGCCCTGCACCTGGTGCCCAGTCGCCATCTCATGAGTAGTCTGAATGCATTCGACCACCCAACGAGAGATAGTATCCATGGATGCGGCGCCATAAGGCTTTTTATGGCAGATCCACAGATGTCTATCGTTCGACCGTAACGAGTCAGTCCGTTTCTTGTACTTAGTCAAAGCACGGACCGGGCACCAGACACTGGCATCACGATCAAACCTGGTTAACTTCGGTATAATGATCGGTTTGCCGGGATATCTCAAAGATTGGTTCTTTGACATAAATTCTGCTCTTGGCAGAAGACGCAGACCTTCTCCAGAAACAATAAATCGGTTCCTCTCTGCCGAAAGCGCATGGATGTCACTGCGCCTTCTAGCTGAGGAAGCTGCCAATAGAAAGACCGCCTTTAGAGTCAAATGCTTTAGACTAGCCGAACGCAACGGTTCGAATGGGTGCTTGGCCAGTACATTAAGCACTAAAGATAGACTCCAGGCTGGAATGACTACCGGTTGTCTCGGGCGGAGATTGCTCATTCCCTTCAACATCACGTTTAACTGGGCCACCTCTGGACTATCCTTGTTGGCTAGACAAGGGATAACTGATGCCAAAGCTAACTTGTATCCAGCAATTGTGACGGGAGCTAGTCCTGTAAAGAACAGCTCACAGAGAAAGTCTGCTATTTGCTGAATAGTGGATTGAAAGGTATCAATACCCTTTTCTTCACACCAGTCTGCAAATCTGTTAACCTTGTTGTTATATGACTTGAAGGTTGACCTCCTTCTCGCAGCCGCGATGAAATCAGCAGCCTGTTGAGAAAAGCCTTCCGACGTGGAACGTTGTTTGACAACATCCACGCAGTCAATTTGAACATTTCGGGACGCTCGTGTAGGAAGCGTCCCTTGGCCTGGGAGATTATGTTCGGAATCTCGGGCAACTGCACAGGATTTTCCACCAGCAGATCCAGAAGATCCGTGAACCACGCCCTGCTCGGCCAATACGGCGCTATTAGCAGGACCAGACACGGCTCCTCCCTGACCTTCACCAATACCTTCGGAAGAAGAATGGTGGGTGGGTACGCGTACGCGTGCATCCCTCTCCAGCTTATCGCCAGAGCGTCTGTATCGACGGCATTTGGATCTGGAATCGGCGAGACATATGTCATGATTTGAGCATTTTCCTTTGTGGCGAACAAGTCCACGTTGGGTTTGCCCCAATGCTCGAAGATCCGTCGCAGAACTGGAGGGTTGAGGGACCATTCTGTTGGCAAGATTCTCTGTCTGCGAGAAAAAGCATCCGCCAGAATGTTCAATCGGCCAGGAATATGAGCTGCTTTCAAAACAACCGAGTAATTCCTGCACCATTGAATCAAGTGCCACACTCTGATGCACAGGGTAGGCGACCTGGTCCCTCCTTGGCGATTTATATATGATACTACTGTCGAATTGTCCGACCGTATCAATATCACCTTGCCCCTGATCATCGGAAGGAACTCTTCCAACGCCAGTTCCACTGCCATCATTTCCAACAGATTGATATGCAGCTGACTCTCCGGGAGAGTCCATGTGCCCGAGACCTGGTGTTCTCCCAGGCAGGCACCCCACCCTTCCAGCGATGCATCCGTGTAAACGGACAGCTGGGGGTGGGGTAGGTGCAGCGAAACCCCTATTAGGAGATTCTGACGCTGTTTCCACCATAGAAGATGCGATATTATCGGCTCCAAAACTGGCACCAGTTTTGACAGGGGTTCTGTTCTCTGTTTCCACAGAGACATCAGATACAACTGGATAGGTCTTCGCATTAGAGCAGCGTACGGGATAACCTGCTCCATGGAGACCATCATCTGAAGGAACCGCCTCGCCTGAATGTGGTTTCCCACTCGAAAACTCCTGAGGATGGCTAACAGAGACACCACTCTGGGCTCTGATGGGTAAACCCTGCCCTCCTCGAGGTCGAATCGCATCCCCAAATAAACGAAATGATGAGTGGGCGTCAACTCGGATTTCTCCTCGTTGACTATCCAGCCTAGATCTGAAAGTAACTTCAGAGTCAGAGCAGTATCCACGTTCAACCTGGCTGCCGAGTCTGCCTTGATCAGCCAGTCGTCTATGTAGGTGTGTAGCGCCACGTTCTCTTTTCTGAGAAACGCTGTCACCGCAAGGACCACTCTTGTGAAAACCCTCGGAGCTGTCGACAGGCCAAACGGGAGAACTGTAAACTCCCATACTTGATTCTGAAACGCAAATCTCAGAAACCTGTGCCAACTCCGATTTATCGGAATGTGGAAATATGCATCTTTCAGATCAATCGATACACACCACATTCCTTTCCTCAATCCCGCCATTACCGACCTCGGCGTTTCCATCTGGAACCGAGGCGTATGGATAAACCAATTTAATGGCCTGAGATTGAGTATGGGTCTCCATCCCCCTGTGCTCTTGGGGACAAGGAACATGTTTGAATAGAAGCCTGGAGTGTTCCGGTTTGCTGGTTTTATTGCTCCCTTCAGAAGCAAACCCGACACTTCCTTTTGAACGGCTTCTAACTAGTCTGGCTCCCTTGGTACGGGTGTCCAGACAGGTGCCAAAGACAGATTTTGTGGCGGAAAGTCCCAACACTCCGGCATGTAACCCTGGGATAACCATCCCAGGACCAGACTGTCTGACGTCACACCTCGCCAAGCCTCGACGAAACGCATGAGCCTTCCACCCACCATAGACGCCTCGACATCTAACGGGGTTGTCCGGCTCGCAGTCCGCCCTCCCCCCCTTTCTTAACGAGAGAGAGTGAGAACCATTTCGTTCTAGGCACGACGGGTATAACTGGCACCGCTGTTCCTGTCGCACAGGTGCGGTCCAGGCGGATATGAAGGGAGCTTGCGTACCCTCAGGTACGCTTCGGCCCCTTCTGTCCGCCCTTTGAGGCCTTACCCTTACCCTTCCCCTTCCCACCTCTAGGGCGGTCAGGAGCAACATTGGGGAGGGTAGGCGCCTCTACAACCTTCCTGGGTTTCTTCGCCGGCGGCGGCTCCGAGAACCCAGCCGAAACAGACGTCGCAATAGGCCTGGCTTTCGCCTTGCTCTTATGCTTTTTCTGTTTCTTTGAAGGCTGTCCCGTTAGCGGCTTGCCCACAGCCTCTAGTGCGTGCGCTTTCCGCACTAGCTCTAGCTGTAGATTTACCGCTAACCGATTCTGCGCAATACTGGCGGTGTCCTCTAAGATGGCCCGCGCTTGGCCACCAAAGATGCTAGGCCCTGTCAGGGGCGTCCCAAGAAGACGTTCCCTAACTGCCGTAGCCGGACGCATATGGTCAATGACCATTTGCCTCCTGGACTTCGTCACACGCGCTTGCACCCTTGCCAATGCGTCCATTGACAGCACCAAGTCGTCATTAACGCACGATAGCGCCACAGGTGGCACAGGGTGGCCTGCCCCCGCTTCAGCCCACACCGACTGAAGTAGACGATAGGAGTGATTGACAGCGCTCATCGCTGCCCTCACACCCTCATCGCATAGGGCCAGGACTTCTTCCTGGTGTACCTGGGCCTTATCCACTAGTGCCGGACCGGGACCACCCGACCCAGCACTCTGGACGCCCAGTACCCATCGGTCATCCTCCGTGACCGATGGGACTACACCATACCTGTCGTATTCACCCCGCGGAATACGACATCTTGCCCGCACCTCCCTGGAGGCCGCAGGGAGCTGACCCTTGGTCATTAGTTGTTTACTATAAATAGCATCCAACAAATCAATGAACCGTGGATCCAGTCCCACTGACTGGATCCGGGCCGCGGGCAAAATCCCCGTCCTAATCGACGCAACCGACGGACGGGGCGCATCTTCATCGGCCGTGGCCGAAACCACAGACGGGTCCACTCTGGCTAGCCACGCCAGAGCATCAGACCAATCTACCTCCGAAGAAGATACCCCCGCAAACACGTCACCCGTTGACGTGCTCACGGGTCTGCCAGCCATGGCCTCCCGGCAAGGAGCCACGGCTGACACGCCAGGCACTCCGCTACCACACGGTTCCGCCGCCACCCCATGAAACACTCCGGTCCATGGGGTAGGTCCGCACGGAAAACCGTACGGACCCGTAACCGTCGCGGAACCATAGCCGGACACGGGCGCCAACGGCACCCCATGTCCGGCTGCCGGACCAGGCGAGATAGGTGAGTACCACGCCTGGCCCGGCACACCCGTTCCCCTGACGGCTGGTGACAAACCAAGCCGCGCGGAACCGGTGCACGGTAACGGATTGGCCTCAGCCGCAGGTGGAGCCGCTGACCTGGCTTGCGCCAAACCAGACAAATGGAGGCCGGTTCCGTCCAGGACGGAATCAACCTCCATATTCTCCACCTGCGGCTTCACGGGCCGCAGCAACCTCTCCTCCTCGGCCTCATCGTCTTCAGACTCCGAAGAGCCGTCACTAGACGAATAAACCGTGGAGCCGTCCTGGCGGACGGCTCCCACACCTGACGGACCGGCCACCGCTACTGGACCACCCGGAGGTGGCCGCAGAGAGACAGAACCCGTCTGGCCGAAGCCAGACGGGCCCGCCAGGGGGCCGTACGAGACGGCCCCCTCGGTAACCAGTCCAGAATCCTGTCCGAGGACAGGATCCGTACCAGGCATGGGGAGAAACTGCCCCCCAACCTTTGGTAGCAGGGACGACACCAGCGTGGGCAGAACGCTATGCAGAAAACCCTGCATAGCCGGACCAAACCACGCCGGCGGTGCCATCTCCGCCACCTCCAGCTGGGGACGTGGAGCACCCCCACCGGCCGAACCGGGCGCTCCACGATTTCCTCTCGGACCGCCTGACCCCGTGTCAGACCCAGCCAAATCCTTCTGGGCAAGGAACTTAACCATCGTTTCGACGGACCACTCTGCACAAACATTACACCTATGATCTATATTACACAGGGCACACCTAAAACAGACATGGTCCTTGAACATTACACGGACAAACTTATGGCAGTCGTCACATGATGGCGGGGCTGGCTTGGCCTATAAAATAAGCACAAACCTACAATAAACAAGCGGAACGAGACACGGATGGAAGGCAGACAATTAATTTTCAAATATTTTGACTCATAAATTAACCGTAACCTCCCCGCACCCCACCCCGCCACGTTACAACAACGATCGCATTGATTATGACGACAAGTACGCGGCGGACACAACACACCCATAATAGATCCTACAGGATGTGTAACGGCTCCAGGAATCATATCGCATAGCATTCAGGGTATATTTACTAATCAATATAAATTATACTCCTAACGAACGCAGCACGATATGTGAAGAAAACAACAAAATGTATAACAACTGCTGTCTCACACGGTAAAACCGCAGACCACACATCTACTCAAGAATTTTGAAACCACCGATCATTGCAAACCGATCGTGATCGCACGTAAACTTGATCATTCTAAAGTTTCCGGTACCATTTTCAGTACGCAGCACCCAGAACAAGATGCGCGAATTAATGAAAAAATTTTTCTTCACATAAACATCCGAGCGACCGGGTGTGACGTCACCCGCTCGGATTCTACGGAGAACGACGTCAGCCGATATTCGTGTTAGAAATACCGTAGCAAACACCTGTTTTCATATCTGCCGATCGCCTGTTGGGGTTTAAAGAAGGCGATCGTCTGGCATATATCGTTGTTAGCACACGTCCCAGATTCTATGGGGTCAGAAATCGGAACATGCGACACAACGCAATTTAGAGACCTAAGTCTTTTAACTATGGATAATAAAGAACAATACAACCTGGTTGTCTTGGGCGGTATTCTCCATAGTCCTTAGTTATCCTTTCAGAACACACAAACTATCACTGATTAAAGACTTAGATTATTTTAAAACACTAAAATCCTTAATGCAAAAAGCATGTATTGCTCTTGTTGCTATGCAAACAAGAATGAGCTCTATGGTAAACGGGTACTCGGCAGTGGGGAGCCGGGTACCCGGTTCCCAGGAGTCGGTAAAGCTTTCTAAGTCTATAATCCTAGAGCCGCTGTCAAGGCCAGCTGTATATCAGAAGTAACAGAATGGTGAGTATTGATCGAAGGAGAATTATATTTTATTGTACAATATATCATGCCTAGGGCTTGGTTTGCTTTTCTTGATGCAACTTCACATTGTCTTGACACTTTCATTGACTGCTGAATCATTATTCCCTAATCTTTTTCTTCAATGTTTTTTGCTAGTGTGTTGCTTCCCATTTTATAGCTATAGCACATGTTATTGTGTCCTAAATGTAAAACACTACATTTATCTAAGTTAGAGAGCATCTGCCATTCTCGAGACCAGCTAAAAATTCTGTGGAGATCTGCTTGGAGTTTGTGTTCTTTCTTTGTTCAGAATTTCTTTACCTAATTTAGTATTATCAGCAAATTTACCAATTTGGCTTGTAATGTTTTCGTCTATGTCATTTATATAGATCAGAAATAAAATTGGCCCAAGGACCGATCCCTGGGGCACTCCACTCTTTACGCTTGTCTAATTAGATTTCTGTCCATTTATTACGACACACTGTTTCCTATCTGATAACCAATTTGTAATCCATTGGAGTATCTCCCCATCTATCCCGTGAGATTTAATTTCCTTGCACAGCCTCTGATGCGGGACTTTGTCAAATGCCTTTGCAAAGTCTAAGTATATTATGTCAACTGGGTGTCCATTGACTAATTGGGTAGTAACTTTATCAAAAAAGCAGAGTAGGTTTGTTAGTGTAGATTGTGTAGAACTTTTAGCTGGTCTCAAGATTGGTTTTAGGCCTTTCCTAAACCCATGTTGTGATTGGTTTATTAAGTAGTTGTTCTCTAGGTGGACAACGATTTGATTTCTGAGTAATGTTTCTAAGATTTTCCTTATACATGAGGTGAGACTGATCGGCCTGTAGTTATTTGGCTGGTCCTTTCCCCATTTTTTAAAGATTGGCATGATGTTGGCTAGTCTCCAATCCACAGGCACTTTTCCAGATCTAATAGATTTGATCATAATCTTGGACATAGGGTCAGCAATTTATTTTGAGGCTTCTCTCAGTACCCTAGGGTGTATATTGTCTGGTCCTACTTCCTTATCCAGCCTTAAGTTAGCAAGGGCTTCCTCGACAACGATGGCTGATATTTCTAGGTTACACAGTCTGGTTTGTATATTGGTTTCCTTTGGAATTGGGATGCTGCTTAAGTCTTCAGTCATAAATACTGATGAAAAGTATTCATTTAATCGCTCAGCATTCTCAAATGTAGCTAGAAGGATGTTTCATTCATTATCTTTTAGTGGTCCTACCCTATGTTTTTGGGGTTTTTTTCCTTACATAAGCATAAAAACACTTGCTGTCTTGTTTAATTTTGTCTGATAGTTTCCTTTCAAATTTTCTTTTTGCATTTCGGCATGCTGTTGTTGCCTCGCCGAGGGCCTTTCTGTACATCTGATAAGTTATTGGGCCCCCCCCACCCCCGGTTCTTTGAAAATTGTTTCCACTTTTTGTATTTTGTACGAACCTTTTTCAGTGCCAAACGGTCCATCCATTGAGGTTTGTTTGATGTTTTCAGAGTTTTTGTAGGTATATGTTTAGTAACTAGTCTATGGTAATTATTATTTTTAATTTCCCAACATTTCTCGAATCTTTATTCTGGAATAAATCATCCCATGAGATGAGGATTAGTTTGTTTTTCAGTGTTTGCTAGTCCCCTTTGTTATAATCTATAAGCGGCTTGATTTTTTCCTCTACAGTGCGTCACGCATTCCTTACGCGAAGACACAATTATCAGCTGGCAATTTGTCCAGCATGATCTTAAAGCTGTAAAGTGTGTCAGCTGTGGCTGTTTTCAGTGCCAGCAAATTCCACTGGTTTATTGTTCTCGAGAAAAATGAGCAGTCCTTGATGGTTTAGAGCTGCCTTAGTTTGTGGGCTCCGGTCACCAGTGTGCAGGTGCTGGTATGTCAATCAGGTTGTTGACTGTTTTGTACATCATTGTGAGGCAACTTTTCATTCTTTGATGTTGAAGCGACTCCCACTTTAGGTCAGTAAGCATCTTGGGAACGCAGCCCGGTGTGTTGTTGTCGTAGTTGTTAATCACGAATCGGACTGCTCTCCGTTGGCCTGTTCAAGGGCTGTTATGTGGTTCTTGTTGTGGGGGTCCCAAACAGAGGAGGCATATTCTAGTGATGGTCTCACAGTAGGTTGGCAGGCCGCTAAGTTAGTAAGTAACGCTAAGTAGGGTAAGGTCTAAAGACACGAAAACGGGTTACTATAGCATAATTCTAAAACAGTGTGTTTAGCGAATTTACTCTACCCATTCGTCTTCTCCATCTATGCTTCCTGATCTGCCAGAATGTTGTGATTCTTCGTCTTGTTTCAAAATATCATCAGAAACATTAGAAGACATATTAGAAAACACTTTTATTCTTGTTGTCTTGTCTTGTTATGAGTACATCCCGTCCCTCGGAACTAGTTTCCTTTAGACAAGATTCACGATTCAAGATTCAAGATTATTTATTCAATAATTCGAAGATGAGCATATTCACGAATCATACCAGGTTGTCCGCCTAAGGCAGTGCCTATTGTTATGGCGGACACCTTACACACATATATACAGATATATATATATATATATATATATATATATATATATATATATATATATATATATATATATATATATATATATATATATATATATATATATATATATATATATATATATATATATATATATATATATATATATATATATATATATATATATATATAAATTAGACAAGACAGAACTTACACAAACAATTACAAATTCAGACGTTACACTTACTACTTCCTTATTAACGCTTTGCCCCCCATGATCCACATAAACTGTTTAAATTTCAGAAAGGAAATATGTTAATTCGCAGGTCAAGAGGAGACCATCCCAATCCCAACCACCACCACCACCCCACCCCCCTACACACACACACACACACACACACACACACACACACACACACACACACACACACACCCTACACACACACGCACGCACGTACGCACGCACGCACGCACGCACGCACGCACGCACGCACACACACACACACACATGAGAGTTCACCACTGCAATGACCGGTTCAGTTATCTAGTCAGTCATTACAGTGGAAAGAAAAACTCCAGGAGTGGGCCTCTCAGTCTGCGAACCAACATATAATACTGTAACAGCAGGGTGTGTAAGAGTTAATCACTTGGGTTATTCTTATTATTCTTATTATTCTTATCATTCTTATTATTATTATTATTATTATTATTATTATTATTATTATTATTATTATTATTATTATTATTATTATTATTATTATTATTATTATTATTATTATTATTATTATTATCATCATCATCATTACAATTTTTTGTTTCATAAATACATGTTTTATGGTTTGCGATACATATTGTAGATATCGGATCGTCTTATGGGAAGTCATGACCCCGGTAGACGTCTTATATTTGCGAGTAAGACCTCAGGGAAATTTATGTTTGAAAATACCAGGTGAGCTAAGAACTGAATCAGCATCGTAGTAGTTAAGTATTGTGTAGGAAAATGCACTGGTTGACTTTGACCAGTGCTGGTGATACAGTTTCGCGGAAAGAGGATAGAAACTATATCGAAACTGTAGCAGTAAATTCGTCACAATAAGTTAGAACTTGGAATAGGTTGAAATAGGACCGATGGTTCTGAGTTGATGATATCTGTCAATAGTTGAAGATGAAAGTTGTTGCTGTGGGATCGGCACACTCTTTTTTAATGTTCAGCAGTAGTTTCGGCCATTAGTTTAGTAAATATTCGAGTGATAAGAATCAATAGGAATCGATGGGAATTATAGGAAATTATAGGTGACAGACTGACATGTAGTTGTTGACGTTCGGCAGTCCGACTCCCTTAAGCAAGTACAACAACACCAGCTGGCAATGAGATCATACAGCTCATGTGCTTATTAACGTTCGTTTCCTACAGGCTTATCCAAGATAGGCAAGGGACAGGACAGAGGCATTGTAGCGTCCTGTAGGAATTAATAACACAATCGAAATTTGTATATCAACTATATGTCAATCAAAGAAAGGCATGCTAAAACAACACATTTCGTAATGTTGTTAGTTAGCTAACAGATCATATCAAATCAGAACCAGCCGATACCGCTTTGCCAGGTTGAGTAGTAGATCTACCATGTTTACTAATGAATCCCTAGAAGAGAAGCCCAGAGTTTGATTGGCCGAGATGACGTCATAATCAATGAGCATCTAGTCAAACTCTGTGGCATAGAAACAAATGGAATAAGGTTTCGAAGTAAAATCGAATGACAAACAAAGCGGATTGGTCAGAAGGACCAAGAGGATTAGGTGAAACTTCTAGGAAGAGATAGGCAGAGGTTGATTGGAGGGAAGATTGTCCTGGCCAATCAAACTATGACTATAGCGTGCCTAGAAGTATAATGAGAACAGAAATCTATATATTATAATATATATATAGATATATATATATCATAATAGATATGCAGGTTAGGAAACTGCAAAAGATATATAATAGGCACTTTGTCTAGTGAAAAGTGAATCAGGTACTGGTGACCTAAAGCGAAACGTGTCGTGTCGTGTACCGTATTCTCTCCGAATAAATTGGAGTAAGAGAGAATTGTTAGGCTAGCTAGATATCATATCAACCGTCGTGTTGAGAGTAATCAGTAGCAGTAAAGTAGTCAGAGTTAGAATCAGATAAGATAGTTTAGTACCGTAATTATATTAGCCTTATCATTATAAAGTATCATTCTATTTCAGTGACAGTATAAGTCACATTGATATATAGAGTTATTGTAAAGTTAGATATAAGAATAAAAACATCACCTTGTAAATACAAGGCACTAGTTTGGAACTCCTAAGACAGTACGGAGAAACACCGTACCTTACCACGAATCTTCAGTACGTCAGATCAGGCCCAGTTACATAAAATATCTTCAGTCCATCTTTGAAGAGGCGAGCTGTAACTATCCGACTGCAGCAACGAGAAGATTGATTGTCGCAGCAATCATCAAACATCATAAGTCTTCTCGAAGTTGTGGTGGTGAGCGTATGATATATAAAAGAAGTACCGAAAATCTTCAATATGGGTAGTAAATAAGGACAAGACAGACAAGTAGGGAACATAGTCAAGTTCAATATTAAACATGGATGTCTATGATTATAGATACGACAATAAACATTTATATATTTTATTTTATTTTTGGGAGGGTATATACTTTTACTTATAATGATGATATACTGTTTACAGGATGCTGGCTAATGGGAGCATCCTTGGACAAGGGAAGGGTGATGGAGGGGAGGGGTGCTCATTCTCCTGCTCGTACTGTAGTTTGTTACTATGGTAATTGAAATTGTTATTGGATATAATAACAAGTGGAATCATCTAGTCATATTCTAGTAGTAGTAGTAGTAGTAGTAGTATGTATGTATGTATGTATGTATTTTTATTTTATTGACGCACTGGCAACGTGCGGCTTCAATTTCCATGTGCTAACTTAGCCGACAGTGCTGCACCCGTTAGTTTAATTTGTTGATCACCATCTCCCGGTCGCGGGATCGAACCGCCATCCTGCAACTCCGCATAGCATCAGCAACCAGGCATCTTTCCACTGGACCACCGCACCAAGACTAAAAGTCAAGGATTGGCCGACCAGCTTTCACATGTCTGATATACTGACACACTGACGATTCATATGGGACTATCTGTGGATGCATCTGTCACAATCAATCCTAGGCTTTTACGCCTATTGTACTCTGACTCCAGCACGGCTCTGGCAGTATATGTATTTTTATTTTATTGACGCACTGGCAACGTGCGGCTTCAATTTCCATGTGCTAACTTAGCCGACAGTGCTGCACCCATTAGTTTAATTTGTTGATCACCATCTCCCGGTCGCGGGATCGAACCGCCATCCTGCAACTCCGCATAGCATCAGCAACCAGGCATCTTTCCACTGGACCACCGCACCAAGACTAAAAGTCAAGGATTGGCCAACCAGCTTTCACATGTCTGATATACTGACACACTGACGATTCATATGGGACTATCTGTGGATGCATCTGTCACAATCAATCCTAGGCTTTCACGCCTATTGTACTCTGACTCCAGCACGGCTCTGGCAGTATATGTATTTTTATTTTATTGACGCACTGGCAACGTGCGGCTTCAATTTCCATGTGCTAACTTAGCCGACAGTGCTGCACCCGTTAGTTTAATTTGTTGATCACCATCTCCCGGTCGCGGGATCGAACCGCCATCCTGCAACTCCGCATAGCATCAGCAACCAGGCATCTTTCCACTGGACCACCGCACCAAGACTAAAAGTCAAGGATTGGCCGACCAGCTTTCACATGTCTGATATACTGACACACTGACGATTCATATGGGACTATCTGTGGATGCATCTGTCACAATCAATCCTAGGCTTTTACGCCTATTGTACTCTGACTCCAGCACGGCTCTGGCAGTATATGTATTTTTATTTTATTGACGCACTGGCAACGTGCGGCTTCAATTTCCATGTGCTAACTTAGCCGACAGTGCTGCACCCGTTAGTTTAATTTGTTGATCACCATCTCCCGGTCGCGGGATCGAACCGCCATCCTGCAACTCCGCATAGCATCAGCAACCAGGCATCTTTCCACTGGACCACCGCACCAAGACTAAAAGTCAAGGATTGGCCGACCAGCTTTCACATGTCTGATATACTGACACACTGACGATTCATATGGGACTATCTGTGGATGCATCTGTCACAATCAATCCTAGGCTTTTACGCCTATTGTACTCTGACTCCAGCACGTATGTATGTATGTATGTATGTATGTATGTATGTCGGATTTATATAGCGCCAATTCCAAACTGAATTGCTCAAAAGCGCTTTACAAAATTTAGAATGCTCTTTGGAAAAGATATGTTTTAGTAGTGATTTAAATGAGTCAATTTTAGAGCAATTTCTAATTTCAGGTGGAAGAGAATTCCAGAATCGTGGACCGGCTCGAGAAAATGCACGATCACCAGTAGTTAAGTTTGATTTTGGTATGGTACATAGTAATTGTGTGCTAGACCTAAGAGACCTTGGTGCTGCTCTTTGCTGGATTAAGGATTTTAAGTACGGTGGGGCCAGATCATTTAGGCACTTGAACACCAACAAAGCCACCGTGTACCATTTACGTTGTCTTATAGGCAACCAGTGCAGCTCCAATAGGACAGGTGTGATTTGATCGAATCTTTTGGTGTGTGTAATCAGTCTAGCTGCTGTATTCTGCGCTCTCTGTAAACGATCTAATTGGCTAGATGGTATGCCTATTAACAGAGAGTTACTGTAGTCCAGGCGTGACGTGATGGTAGCATGTACGAGAGTTTTGACCGCGTTTTCATCCAGGAAGCTGCAGATTTTGCTAGTGTTCCGAATGTTCATGAATATGGAACGGCAGACAGTGGTAACATGAGCTTCCATCGATAGGGAATTGTCAAATGTTACGCCTATGTTACGGGCACTTGCACTGAAAGATACGTCAGCCTCCCCAATGTGCAAACTGGTGATGTCAACCTTATGTCTTAGGTGCGGTGAGGTTATTAACAGAATTTCAGTTTTCTTATCATTCAACTGCAATAGCTGACTCATCTACAAAACAAGGTAGTAGTAGTAGTAGTAGTAGTAGTAGTAGTAGTAGTAGTAGTAGTAGTAGTAGTAGTAGTAGTAGTAGTAGTAGTAGTAGTAGTAGTAGTAGTAGTGCTAGTAGCAGTAGTAGCAGCAGAAGTAGCAGCTGGTAAATAAGTTTTTTTCAAAACAAGAAAAGAAGCATGTTATATAGATAGAACAAATTTTCTGTCAAATACTATAATCATATTAGACAGCAATGTCTTAGGATCCAATTATGCACGAGTATAAAACAGCATTTTTACCTTGTTTTATAGATGAGTCAGGCCACTTTTAAGCTATACTGCATGAATTAGATAGTACTAGTATGTGTTAATCAAGTAGTTTTTTATTGTTTTCTTGCACAATTTTCTTAATATAATTTTCTCACGTGTTTCCTGTTTTGTGTTGTTCCATAACTTAGTGGCTGCAAATGATATTCGGTGTTTTCCTATGTCTGTCCGTGCGTATTGTTCATGTAGTTTGTGTCTGCTTCTAGTGTTATGTTGGTGGATATTAATATTGTTTATAAAGAAGAGGGCTATAGATTTGGGTAAAGTGTTGTGGTGGAAGTCTTTGACAATAGTTAGCATTTGGGATTTTCCTATGTCGGTGAGCTTAAGTAATTTTTCTGCTTTGAATATGTTTTGGCCCTCTGCTGGCCTAGAAAATAGTTTGATGCTTTTATTTTGGAGACTTTGAATTTTTGGATATTCTGTTTTTGTAGGTGTTAGTCCAAACAGCAATGCAGTAAGTGAGGTGCGGGAGGATCAAGGTGTTGTACAGCGTTTTAACCATGTCCAGTGTCATATATGGTTTTAGTCTTTGGATGACACCTATTCCTCTTGCTACATTTGCAGTAACTGTTTCAATTTGTTTGGCCAGGTCAAGTTTTTATCTAAATCTACTCCTAGGAACTTTGCATGAGGGGCCTCTTCAATTTCCTTATTGCTAATGTACAATTTTGGAACCTCTTTATTTATTAATTCTCTAGATTTTGAAAATAACATATAGTTTTTTATATCCACATTTAATGATAATCTATTTAGTGAAACCCAGTTAGTGATTTCTTCGGTTTCCTTATTTACGTTTTTATATGATGTAACTATGTCTTCGTCAGAGCAAAAGGCATTGGTGTCATCAGCAAATAATATTAGTGACACGTGTTTGCATATGTTAGGCAGATCATTCATATACAAGAGGAACAGCAGATGGCCAAGGATGGACCCCTGAGGAACACTGCAAGTTAGTCTCCTGTTTTCAGAGCAAGTTGCATTGAATTGCACACATTGCATTCTGTCATTTAGATAGCTTTCAAACCAGATGAGTGCACTTCCTCGGATTCCGTAATAGGCAAGTTTTTCTAGTAGGATTTTATGATTGATAGTGTCGAAAGCGTTTGAAAGGTTAAAAAAATGCCTATTATGTGCTTTTTCTTTTCAATTGAGTCTATTATTTTTTCTGTCATTTCAATTAGTGCTAGCATTGTTGAATGTTTTTCACAGAATGCGTATTGTGATGTATAGAGGATTGACTTTTTATCTAAGTAGCTGATAAGCCGATTGTACATAAGTCGTTCCATTAATTTGGAGAAAAGTGGAAGTATTGAGACAGGTCTATAGTTTGTGAAGTTAGATGAATCCTTTGCTTTGTATATAGGTGTTACTCGTGCTGCTTTTAACTTTGATGGAAATATGCCTCGGGTGAAAGATAAGTTAGAGATGTGGTTATGGGGTATTAGTAGCGCTAGCATGCAGTGTTTGAAAATACTCCACTTAAAACCATCCAGGCCAGCACTTTTTGCAGGGCTTAGTTTGTTAAGAATGCTAAAAATTTCTTCATTTGTGACCGGGTTAGCGAAAAAAGAGGATTGATGGTCGCCTGTGAGATAATCACTATATTTATTAGAGGATGTTGATTTGATTTTATCTGAAAGTGTTGGACCTATTTTAACAAAATAGTCATTGAATCCCGTTGCAATTTCTAAATCATCAGTTATTATCTTGTTATTATGAAGAAATTGTGTTTGTGGAGTAGTGTAGATAAGATTGATTTGCAGAACGCAGGCTAAAAAGCCTCTATGTTGCGTTTTGTGCTAGCTGTTATAGAGTAAGGCTGCTTTACCAAATATGACACATGACACGGTTAAAACACTGTACAGCACCTTAATCCTTCTGCACCTCACATACTGTAATGCTGTTTGGACTAACACCTACAAAAATAAAATATCTAAAATTCAAAGCTTCCAAAAAAAGCATTAAATTATTTTCTCGACCAGCAGAAGGCCAAGATATGTTTAAAGAAGAAAAACTACTCAAACTTACTGACATAGGTAAACCCCAAATGTTAACTATTGTGAAAAATGTCCATCACAACACCCTACCCAAATCCATAGCCCCCTTCTTTGCAAGCAATATTAACATCCACCAATATAACACTAGAAACAGACACAAACTACATGAAAAATACACACACACAGACATGGGAAAACAAAGAATATCAATTACAGCCACTTAATTATGGAATAACAAGAAACAGGAAACCCGGGACAAAATACTGACAACAAAATCATTCAAGAAAATAACAAAGGATTACTTAATTAACATATATTAGTGCTACTACTACTACTACTACTACTACTACTACTACTACTACTACTACTACTACTACTACTACTACTACTACTACTACTACTACTACTACTACTACTACTACTACTACTACTACCACCACTACTACTACTACTACTACTACTGCTACTACTACTGCTACTACTGCTGCTGCTACTACTACTACTACTACTACTACTACTTCTACTACTACTACTACTACTACTGCTGCTGCTGCTGCTGCTGCTGCTGCTGCTGCTGCTGCTGCTGCTACTACTACTACTACTACTACCTTCCAACTTCAATCCATCAACTGCTAACAACTATCAAACTTTTATATTCAGTAACCATAAAACCAAGCTACTGGATGAGCAGGAGAATGAGCACCGTGCCCCTCCCCTCCCTCCCTCCCCACCCTTGCCCAAGGATGTTCCCCACTAGCCAGCATCCTGTAAGCATCTTATCAACTGCACAAATACAGCACAGCTCGGGGATGACCTGACATACTTCTAAACAAAAACAGTACCTTGTTGTTAGAATAATTTTAAAATCAGTGTGAGAAATGTTCTATTGTATCTTTGAATGCGGGTGGATTGGAGGACATCGCTGCCTATGGCAACAGTGGCTTCCAATTCAATTATATTCAACACATTCAACAGAACATTTTTATTTTACTATTGAGATGAATTGGTTATTTCCGAGATGTACTGTATAACCAAAGTCAACCAAAAATATATATGTTTGTGTTGTATTGTAAAATCACCACTACAACTACTACTACTACTACTACTACTACTACTACTACTACTACTACTACTACTACTACTACTACTACTACTACTACTACTACTACTACTACTACTTAGACATGTATTAATTTTTTATTTAACTTGTCTACGTCCTGTGTTTGTATGCTACTGTCCTGTTTAATTTATTTGTATAGATGTATGTATATGTATGTATGTAGGTATTTCTATAGCACCGATTCCGAAATTAATCGCTCAAGGGCGCTTTACAAAATTAAAATTTTAAGAAAAAAGATGCGTTTTTAGAAGAGACTTAAAAGGTTCCAGTTTATCACAGTTCCGAATGTGTGCCGGGAGGTTGTTCCAGAGTTTTGGGCCAGCTTTTGAAAAGGCTCGTTGTCCAAACATTAAATTACCGGGTGGAACTACACACAACAGTTGCTCGCTTGATCGCAGGGATCTTTGTGCTATTCCCTTCGTTATCAACGAACAGAGGTATAGTGGTGCAAGTCCATGCAGGCATTTAAAGACTAGAAGTGCAATTTTGTAGTTGATTCGCTCTTTAACGGGTAGCCAGTGAAGCTGTTTAAGTACAGGGGTTATGTGGTCATGACGGTGAGAATGTGTTACTAGTCTAGCTGCTACGTGTTGTGCTCTCTGAAGTCTGTGTAGGTGTTCGTTGGTGATGCCAGCTAGCAGTGAGTTGCCGTAATCTAGTTTAGATGTGATGGTGGTATGGACAAGTGACCTAATTGCATCCCCGCTAAGTAATTTCCGTATTCTATTAATGTCTCTAAAGTTCCGAAATAGTGATTGACAAACTGATGTTATGTGCTTGTCCATTGACATCGCATCATCGAAGATTACCCCAATGTTGCGAGCATTAGAATTAAATTTGATGTTATTCTGTCCAATTTGAAGTTGCTCGATGTCAATTTTTTACCTGAGTTGACGTGACGAAATTAGCAGGATTTCAGTCTTATTGTCGTTGAGCTGTAGGAGATTGTTGAGCATCCAGAGCTTCACCTTGCGAATGCTATGTTCTAAGATCTCACGAGCGTTTGTTTGATTGCTATGATGGAAGGCCAAATACAATTGGGTATCATCAGCATATAGATGATAATCAATTTCCTGACTTCGTAATAAGCAACCGAGAGGTGCTGTGTAGATCGTAAAAAGCATCGGGCCCAAAACCGACCACTGTGGCACGCCAGACAATAGTTCACAATAAGATGATTTGTTGTCTTTTACGATGATAGTCTGATAGCGACCAGTGAGATAGGATTTGAACCAGAGCAGCGCGGTGCCAGTTATGTCTAGTTCCTGCAGATGTGACAGCATGAGATTATGGTCGATGGTATCGAATGCAGCAGACAAGTCTAGCAACACAAGTAAAACGCACTTACGATCATCCATGGCACATAGTATGTCATTCTGCACTCGCAGTAGTGCTGTTTCTGTACTATGTAACTTCCGGTATGCACTCTGGTAAGGTTCGAGAAGATTGTTAGCTTCCAGGTAACTATTTAGACGATCAGCGACAATCCTTTCTAACATTTTTTAGATATATGATAGATTGGACACTGGACGGTAGTTTGTAAGCACATCAGAGTCTAGAGATGTTTTCTTCAGTAGTGGCATTACATTTGCAGTTTTAAAGTCATCAGGCACAGTTCCAGTTATCAATGAAATGTTGATGATTTTATTTACAACAGGCAGCAGTTCATGGCTGCACTCCTTAAACAGATGTGTAGGAAATGGGTAATAGGTGTAAGATGTCCGCCAATACAATAGACATTGCCTTCAGCGGACAACTTAGTTGACTCCATAATTTATATATATTTTACTACTGAATAAATAATCTTGAATCTTGAATCTTGAATCTTTAATAGTTAAATTTATTTCTTGGTTTGCCCAGTATGTGTCCAATCTGTTCTTGAATATGTTAAAATTTGTGGATGTTACAATGTGATCAGATAGTGAATTCCAGGCATCGATTATTCTATTGGCAACGTAATGTTTTCTGAGATCAAGTGCAAAGCGATGTTTCTTTAGTTTATATGTGTGTCCTCTTGCTATTGAATTGCTTAATGTCAAAAGATGTTTTATTAGGTGTGTGTCGTAATAACCGTGTATGGTTTTATATATTTTAATCATATCTCCCCAGTGTCATCTATATTTTAGAGTTGAGAGATTTAGAATTTTTAGCCTGTCAAGGTAGTTCAGTCCCTTCAATGATGGAAACTGTCTGGTTGCCCTCCTTTGAACATTTTCGATAGAATTGATATCTTTTTCTTTGTATGGGCACCACGCACTGTTAGGGTATTCAATGAGAGGGCGTACTGATGCTCTGTACAGGAGGATGAAATTGTCATTATTTAGGTATGTGTAGTTTCCGCGAATTATTTCCGTTATTCTGTTGGCTTTATTTACCTGTTCCTGTATATGTTTTCAAAAGTTAAGTTGGCTGTCTATAAATATGTCTGGATCTTTTTTTGAACTCAACAGATTCAAGTGGTATTGGGAGACCGTCCTCTCCACATAAGTAATAGAATCTGTTTTCAACATTTTGTTTACTTTTTATTTCCAGAACTCTGCATTTGTTTGGACGGAATTTTAGTAACCATGTAGAGTAACCATGTAGAAGCCCAGTTGGTCATTGAGTCAAGAGAATCCTGTATTGTTTTACTATCTATCCTGTCTTGAATTATTTATAAATCTTTGTGTCATCTGTGAATAAGTAGATTTCAGAACCGACATTACCTGGTAGGTCATTTGTATAAATAGCAAACAGGATAGGGCATATCACACTACCTTGTGGTATCCCACTTGATATATCTTACCAGGCAGAAAATTTGCTATTAATTTTACACATTTATTATGTAGAACGTGATACAGTCTTGGACTTGAGCAAATTAATGAGACATAAACACTAAAAAAATCAACAACGTAGACTTCACAGGCAAAATAATGTTAATAGTTGTTAAAATATTCAGCGAACATTCCACTGACTGAGCTTCTAACCCAACCGGAGGCGAAGATCACACATGTTCAAATTGGAGACTGAATGATTCCTGAACTATGATATTGAATCAGGAAAATTCTATAGTAGCTTCAAATGAAATGGTTGGACGCAGGCACACTCTATCTAGACTGATAGTGGATTGCAGTCATAATCATCACTGTTCTGCTCAGAAATAGGGTATAACATAACTCTCTGGACATCTATTGTAGGTTATGCAGGGTTTTGATGAGGTATCATGGACTGTGAGCTTGTTTGGATCTAGAGGAACCTGAACGTAATTCTCAGCTGTTGTTGGGAGGCCAAGTTGCATCAGACATACTTGTACTTTTTCCAAGTAGGGGTTTCTAGCAGACTGAAGTTCTGTACAGACAAGCAGGAATTGAGTTAGCATTTCATCTTCGCTTTTACAGAGGGGGAGATTGTACGGTTTGCTCTGTTCCTTGTAGTTCCAAATATCTGAGATGAATGGGTGCGAGTGTGATGAGGTGGGTGGGATAGGTTGAGGATGGCTGTATGTGGTAGGCATACATAAATTTGTGCACATGCTGTTTTTAGGGAGAAAGATGACACCTTCATGCCAGTCTCCTCCGTAAGTACCAACTTTGTTGGGAAACTAAGTCATCAAGGATTGCGGGCTGACATCCGCATACAGAGACAACTCTGATTATGTCTACCCTTCTTCAAACAAGAAACTGTGTTCGACATCCTCGGAAGACGCAATCTTCCCAGGAGCTTACCCTAGCTACGTGGAATGTACGTGGTCTGAGTGCAACATCAAAGAGGCAAATCTTAGGTGCAGACTGTGAACACTGTAACATCGATATTGCATGCATTCAAGTGACTAAAGTAGCTAAACACTCAGAGCAGCAACTACAGACCATAACTACAGGCAACTACAACTACAACTACAACAGCAACTACAGGCCATACGCTAGTGCTTATGGAGCAAAAACATGCCACATACCAGGGCTTAGGCTTCGTAATCGGACAAAGGGTCTTGGATCATGTCAATAGTTTTGGATACGTCAGTGACCACGTTGCATTCATCGACCTGGCTATACCCACGCAAAATCACACCATCACTAAGTGTCGAATTGTCAACGCATATGGCCCAACAACTGAAAAGGCCAAAGAGAATCCAGCAATATTAGATTCCTTCTATGCAGAACTGAGCTCCGCCATTACAATCCCGGCTAGATGATAACTGTTCGTGTGTGGAGATTTCAACTCCAAGCGGGGTAAACTCGGAATTGTGGACAAAAGTTCAGGACTTGGCTTATGCATGGGATCCTATGGAGAGGGCACACGCAACAGCAATGGAGATGCACTGGTGGCATTCCTTAGATCTAATGGCATATTTGTCACAAATACCCATGCCATCACTGGACAACATGGATTGGACACATTAATGATCGCAAGTCCCCAAAAGGTTCTAAGGCTACAACAGCTGTCTTCAACCAAATAGACTTCATACTATGCAAGACAGAAGCAAAACCCTTACTCAGGAACACTTGTTCATATGTAGGCACAGACCTCAATTCTGACCATAAGCTAGTCATTACACACCTTCAGATGAACGATCTCTACTTAATAGATAAACACCATACCAGGCAAGATGGTAGAGTCACCTACAACCTACCCAAGCTCTTCAGTGACACTGACACTCAAATGTCATACAAAAAAGCCCTCAGAGAGAAGATAGCTAACATCGAGGTCAGCTCTGATCCAAACGAAGCCCTAACCAAAATACTGAAATCTATGGAATCATTCACTACCATAGGTGTTCTTAAAAAAGAACCAAACTAGGTATACTGATGACCCTCTAGTAGTAAAACTGTCAGCAGAGCAGAAAGCGTTATGGCTGTGAATCTATCAAAGTGGCCAAAGTGAAGACTGCAACAAACTATGCCGGGAGCGCAATATTATTCTGCCCCACATTAGCGAATGTTTAAAAGATCTTGCTATTCAACAGGCAGACTCCTTAGCAGATGAAATCACTGCCACAGATGACTGTCACAAAATGTTTCAGGCAGCCCGAGCCCTGAAAGTTACTGACCACACACCACCACTCACTGTACACAACTCTGAAGGATATTTTATCTGGACTGACCAGGGAACAGCTGAGGTAATCCGAGAATGGTTCAAGGAACAGTTCACTGACAACGATGATGAGCCATTGCACCCGTTCTCAGGAGACCCCAGGCCATTACTAACGCCAATTAAAACAGCAGAAGTTGAGAAGGCATTTAAAGCCCTGAAAAATGGACGTGCATCTGGCCCTGATGGCATGAGCAATGAACATTTCAAATATGCAAGTGACATTATCTCAAAACCGATCACGCACCTAATCAATTCAGCTTTTATGCACCAGCTTCCCATCAACGATGTAGGCCAAGGCACCTGTGTTGCACTACCCAAGCCCAAGAAGCCACCTGGCACCCCAGCCAATCTGTGGCCCATTGTGCTCCTCAACAGCATACAGAAAATCCTATCCAGTGTTACTCTATGCTGCATCCGAGACAAAATCGATTACTTCACCGGATCATGTCAAAGTGGCTTCAAATGTGGACGCAGCTGCGCAGACATTGTATGGGCCCAATGCATGCTTGTGTCGGTAGTCATGTCAAAACACTGGGACTTCCAGAAATGGGGCATTGACATGTCACAAGCCTTCGACACAATTAAATGCTCAAAGATCCTAGATGTACTATGCCAAGCCAGTTGCAATGAAGATGAGCTATGACTAGTGAGACTACTGCTTGCAGACACCAAGCTGAGAGTATGAGTCAAGTCAGTAAAGTTTGTAGAGATTGAGACATCAATCGGCTCCCCACATTTCCGGTGCTTTTCACCTGCTACCTTGCTGGTACATTGAAATCTGTGCAGGAAGGTTCCACAAGACTAAACACACACACACCCACATACCCATTCTCAATACTGGGCATGCCACTAGAGATGGAATGTGCCGACGATGTGGACTTCATAGATGAGGAAAAGAAACCCCTTGGCAAACATCTCCAAATAGCTGCAAGCAAACTAAAAATTGCGAATCTCTTTATGAATGAATCAAAAACAGAGTTCACCAACATATACCTATCGACAAAACATGAAACTATAGAAAATGACGACCCACTTTGTGACGCTGAACCATGGAGGAAAAGTGCAATCCTGGGTTCACTGTTTTGCAGTACTGCTGACATTTCTGCAGCCTGCATCATGGGGAACATAGCTTTCCAGTCCTTCTTGAAACTATGGATTCGTAGATCAAAGATGGCCTTGATAAAGAGGCCACGTTTATACAATGCAACCTGCGTATCCTTGATGCTGCATAACTGTAACAGCTGGGCAGCTCCAAAAGCAGCTCTAGACAAACTCGATGCCTGCCACCGCAAAACACCTATGCACTATCACTGGACACCGATGGCTAGACAGCATAATTTCTGACAATGCCCTATACAAGATGTATAATACATCGCCACTGTCTGTAAAAGTCGCCCAGCAAAGATGGTCCATGTTTGGCCATGTGCTAATGATGCCAGAAGAGACACCAGCACAGAGAGCCCTGGAATTCGCCCTACTCGGAGCCAGCAAATACAAAGCCAGGAGAGGATGTCATTGCATAAATCTGCTAAGTGTGCTATGAGGTGACCTCAAGAAAGCAGGACTTGGTACACTCAAGTCAAGAATGGGCCTGTGGAAGATACGGATTTTGGCTGAGGAAAGACACTGTGGGCAAAAGTGAAGACGGACTGATTGCAGCTGTAGGATGTTTCGACTACTACAGCCGCAGAATACAGTAATCATACATACATGCCGTTTTGCTGCTCTCCTATTTAAATATGCCCGTATTGGCGTGAATAATGTAAGAAGTGAAACATTATTCCTTGGTCATTGTTTCCATGCATAAATGCAATCTATAATTTTGCTAAAATAGTGAAATTATTCATATTTGAAAGAAGATATAGGCTACAGAGTACAGTTACAATAGTTTCTGAAAATGATGAATGTAGAATTGTGTCTTAAAAGTGAGTTCCAGGAGTGAGTCTTTCCGTGATTTAACCGTAATTGTTTACCTATATGCTATATATTTTAACAAGGTGTTTGCATGAGACAGAGTTAACATGTTAGATTCAACAAAGTGGTGCGTGGAGTGAGTAGGAGGGGTGGGTGTCACGCCTGTGACAACCACCACCACTATACTGCCACATCTATCGTTTTCAAAACTTCTTCCATGTGATGGAAGTATCCTACATAAATATTTCAATGTTGTGAAAAAGCAAAACTTTAGTGAATAAACAAATTTCAAATAAGTAGATGAGCCAGATGTTTAGAGATCGTAAGTGTATCATCTTTATGTACAGTGCAGCTAATAAATGAGTTTACATGCTTCCAAAACAAAAACAGAAACATGTTAGTTAGTACCATATGAACACGATGTAAGAAACGTTCTGTTGGAGAATATTTTGAAAATTGAATATTTGAATATTTTGAACATAATTGGGTTGGAATCCAATTATATTCAAAATATTAAACAGTATGGTCTAAGTTATTTCTAAGATGTACTGTAGTATAGTGTCCATTTGTATGTGACCCTTCAACTCATGTGGATGGCAGTGTGTTCTCGACACTATTTTACGTAGACTATATAAACTAATAGATTAGTTTTATTAATAGATTTATATTTAATTGGCATTTTAAGCACCTAGTATTTTGAGAACGGCTCTCCAAGTGTGATACCAGCGATCGAAAAGAAGAAGAAGCACCTAGTTGCTATATTGCAATCAAAATTTATTCATAGGCCTATGCAATGGTAAATTGTGATCGTACACGCCACAGTGTGCTGCTGCTAACATTGAAAATGTTATGCATTTGTGTACATGATCATACATGCCTGCGTGAAATCGTTAGTCAATCCAGAAAGATATAAGCTATATAATATATGCATTCGTATAATCGTATTCCAAAAAGTGTGTGGTGATGTTTGATTAGATATAGACTATCCCTGAACCTCGCACCAACCATATATACTATTCATGACTTACACCCACATCTACGCCCACATCTGTCCATGTAGCCTAATCGCACATCGTAGGCTATATAGTATATTGCTCTATTCGTCTAAAGCACATGAGATGACTGAAAATGTATACCACTGGTATTTTTGCATAAGCCTACTTTTGCAATTCTCAAACCAATGTAATTTCAGGTCTAATTCATGTACACAAAACCCGCTGTTACCATCACCACCAACTGCTGTATGTTAGTATTATGATGTTAGTCACCATACAGGTCTCTCCTTTAATCGACAAAATATCATCCACTTTTGCGATATTGCTGAATCTTTGTGCAACTTGAGCAATATAAATATAGTGTCCATGTGTGAACAATGAATTGCCATACAACACTGATGTGTAAAAATAGGTGCGTATGTACTTAATACACGCAGTAATAGGCACCTATGCTCCCTATGGTATTATTTCGAATAGTATAATCCGGCAGGAATTGATGGCCGCTTCCCAGTGTGACGTCACAACTTTAGCTTGATAGATGAAAACGTTTGGTTGTCAAGATGGTTGCTATGTGCTTATCTCAGCTTTGGCTGGGCCGATTAAAAAAATTTAAATAGCATTTTGTTCTTTTAGTAAAGGAGAATATATACAATGATTGTCAAGTTAATCAGAGCAATCGGGTAACTAGACCTCACAACAGCTTTAAGCTAATTCGTAAGCAGTGCAGCACCAGAGCCCCCAAAATTGGCTGAACTCAATGTCTATGATACAGTCTTCTCTAAAGATGAGGTTTTAGAAGGATGGTACACACACTTTCAAAAGCTTGGAATGCCCATTAATACCCTAAACGATGTCAGAAAAGCTGAAGTGGAATTCGACGAAATCATCCTCCAGGACAAGAAGCCGTGTTTTGCACCATTTACTTATGCCGAGGTAGAAAGTGCTGTTAAAGTGCTTAACAGTTGGAAGGCCCCAGATCTGGATGGAATTGCTGTTGAACACCTGAAAGAATGTGGACCCCAGCTATTCAACTCCTTACATGCATACTCAATGCTATTGTGAAGCTTAATGTCATACCGGATAACCACAAAGCTGGCACCCCAGTATACAAAAGAAGGGAAGCCATAACTTTGCTACATCGTGTAATGGCATAACGGTTACATCGTCAGTCTGCAAAACAATGGAGACGATTCTTAACCTACGTATCCAGCAGTCAGTACTCGATGTCCAGCACCCACTCCAGTTTGGCTTCACATCCAAGATTTCACCAATGTATAGTGCTCTGCTATTTCAAGAGGCATGTATCGAATCCAGATTTAGGAAACTGAATTCATAAGTAAACGTCCTAGATGCAAAAAGAGCTTTTGATGTCATTAACCATGCTAGCCGAGCATGCAAGCTATACTTTGCTGGAATCAACGGTGCTTTGTGAACACTCATTACAGACCTTCCTCGGAACGCTACCACAAGAGTCAAATGGTCTGGTGAATGTTCTAGTTCATTGCCATTTCTTCAAGGTGGTCAGACAAGGCGTGATTCTCTCCACCGACTTGGATAAGCTATACATCAACGATCTGCTGAATGTCCTGGATACCACAGACAACAATATCAGAATTGGTACAGTAAGTTAGTAACGTGCTCTTCACTTACCTGTGCAGATGATGTTAGTCCAATCTCAAACAACGAATTCCAAATGCAGACACCGCTGGATATTTCATGCCATTATGGTACCTACAAGCTTTATGAGCTGCAGTCTTCCAAATGTGCCTTACTGTCAGACTGCAAAACCAGGAAACCAGTAATGGCATTGAATGGTGAAGAATTATCAGCACTGGGACAAGCTCTGCATCTCAGCATACACAGAACAGACCACCTCAGTAGCGCAAAGGCAACAGTAGAAGAGAACAGTAAGAAAGGAAGAAGAGCTACTTACTCACTCATGGGAGCTGGTCTATATGGCATCAATGGCATAACGCCACTCGCCTCTCTACATCTACTTGAGATTTCTGTACTTCAGATCCTTCTACATGGCATGGACATTCTGCTTCTAAACAAGGCAGAACTGAGCCTACTGGAGCGATTCTTTGACAGACCTCTCATACAGATCCTTGGCTTGCCAGAACGCATTGCATACCCGTCGCCATATCGTCTTCTCAGGACACCACCTATCGAGGCTCATATTGACATGCAGAAGCCCACTCTTTTCAGGAATATCATTGCAGATTTGCGAAGTATACTCTTTCCTATTGCCCTGCAACAGACGATCATTAAAGGATTCTTCCAAAAAAGCTGGTTTGCCGAGATAAGAAAAATTCTCGCGCAATATGATTTACCCTCCATTCATGACTTTATTGAAAACCCACCTGACAGAGGGCCATGGAAGCGCACAGCTAACAGTAATGTTAACAGAACATGGTCCATGCAACTAAATCAGCAAATACAACTATACTCGTCGCTGCAGTTTCTCCACTCTTATCCAGCTAGCTGCCTTATACCACATCCAGCAATTGCTACATTAACCACATGCCCGTGCGATATCTGTAGACTTTCCATCCAGATATGAATCCTAACCAGCTTTTGCATCCTGCAATCAAACAGGGTAAAGTTCAATAAGCACGAGGTTGATCCTACATGTCTTCTATGCCGTGAGGGACCAGAAAGCAGCTCACACTTCCTAACTGCTTGCCATGCTCTAAAGGATGTCCGGAGGAAATACATGCCATTAATCCATTCATGTTTCTGTGACATGTGTACCATAAATTCCGTCCACGTCTGGTCACACAGTGAAACTCTAACCACATTCCTCATGAACTCATCTACATACCTGAGGAAGGAGCCTTGCTTCGGCATGGCCAAATTAGAAGCCCTGATCAGACAATGTTACTATGTCCTGAATCACACAAGAATAGCTAAACTTAATGAGATTGACCTGATTCGTGTATGTGCTGGCTCCTATATTACTCCTGAAGGAGGTGCTCCTATACAAAGGAGGGATCTACGTAACTGAACTGAACTAATGTGCGTAATAACATTCCCATTGCACGCAGACTTTTCCAATCATTGATTTTATCAATTCTATCTTACTGCAGTGAGGTGTGGAGTCTATTTCACGTAAGCAACATCAATGAACACAACTGCATACGGTCTATCCTGCCCGCACCCAGGTATCAGGTCAGCAGGTTCAATTCGACCTATATGAAGAATAATGCGGGAACCTTGTCTTAGAATGTCTTAGGATGTCTTAGGATGTTTCTGTGGACTCAGGCTGATTACAGCCTCTCTGTCTGCCTCATCTTTCTTCACGAACATTCTGCGTATCTGGCTTCTTGGTATATGGTAGGGCGCAGAGGGATCGTACTTAAATTCCTGGTCTTCCCAGAATCTATTCAGTGCTACTTCAAATGCAAAGATCCTTCTGGCATGCACTATATCCTTAGGGAGGGTATTCCATATATCATTTACACGGTTTGTAAACGAATGTTTCCGCACATTAATACTACTATGGTGCTTGACCAATCGTAGGTCATGGTACATCTGTTGCTGGCTACTTCCAATAGGTCATTGGTTACACATATACATATACATATACATATATATACATATCCTCTTCTGCTGGCTAGGCTAGTAAGCCTGTAACAGATTTTCACTTTCTTCTTGAACCTGGGTTTCATTAACCTGTTTAACGGATTGGGTGCGGATGGGTGAGATCGGGAACTGAATTGTGTAGAGGTTCTCTCGGTAGTGCTTATCAATCCTTCCTTTAAAGGCGTTGAGTGTTGGAGCTGTCACTATGTGATCAGGTAGGCTATTCCAATGCTTGTTCACTCGTATGCTAAAGAACCTCTTTCTGGTATCACTGCAGAAGCGTTGTTTGGTGAGCTTGTAACTGTTACCTCTTGTGTGATCACCTACATCTGATGGCAGTAGATGCTCCCGATTGACGTCGTACATATTATGCGTGTATTTGAAAGCCTCGATAAGGTCTCCACGAAGCCACCTATATACTAGACTTGGTAGTTTGAGTGTTCTGAGTCTATCTTCATATGGTAAATCACTTAGCCCTGGGATCATCTTTGTCACTCGTCGCTGGACGTTTTCAAGTAACAGCACATCTTTTTTGTACAGTGGAGACCATACCACGTTTCCATATTCTAGGTGGGGTCATACAAGGCTTTTGAAGAGCAGTACGAATGTGACTGGATCTAAGAAGTCGAACGACCTTCTAATCATCCCAACGATTTTGTTGGCTTTGTTTACTGCTGTCTCTGCATGGCTGTTAAACTTCAGTCCATTGTCAACAAAAACGCCCAGATCTTTTTCACAAGTTGTTTCGCCAAGTGTTATGCTTTGACCATTTTCATTCATGCTGTAAGGCTGTTTCTTATTGCATCTACCCAAGTGCATGGTTTTGCACTTGGATGCGTTAAAGCGTAGTTGCCAAGTATTTGCCCAGTCTTTTAGATTGTTGAGATCTGTCTGTAGCTGCTGATGGTCCTCTTCTGAAGCTATCCTTGAGTAGAGCTTAGTATCATCTGCAAAGAGCTTTATCATACTGCTTACTACTTCGGGCATGTCATTAATGTAGCAGACGAATAATGCCGGTCCCAGCACACTGCCTTGTGGGATTCCACTGAGGACTGGAGCCCAATTTGAGCTAGAGCCATTAACGACAACTTTCTGCCTTCTGTTACTCAAAAAGTCTTGAATCCAGCCCAAGGCATCTCCACTGACACTGTAGCTCTTTAATTTGCTAAGCAATCTCTGGTGTGGGACGGTATCAAACGCTTTGGCGAAGTCAAGTTATATTACATCGACTGCTCCTCCTTGATCTACGATGTCAGTACAATAATCTAAGGTTTCTAACAATTGTGTGATACAGGATCGTCCACTTAGGAAGCCATGCTAGTCAGAAATAGAGGTTGACATATGATTCATGAGCTTATCTCTAATGAATCGCTCCATGACTTTACATACAACTGAAGTCAGGCTTACAGGTCCGTAATTGCTGGCTGATGATTTACTGCCTTTCTTGAAAATAGGGGTTACTTGACCATTTTTCCATTCCTGAGGGAGAGTTCTATCGTGTAAAGATCTGTTGAACAGTATCGCTAGTGGCCGGGCAATACAATGGCTCATTTCCTTCAGGACTCTTGGATGAAGCCCATCGGGTCCTTGTGACTTTGATACTAGCAGGCAATCCAACCTTTTCTTGATATCCTCTTCCTTGATGATGAAATTGCTTAATGTACTCTGGGATCTCTACTGTTGAGCTGGGGTATTGTGGTTAGGTCTTCACGTGTAAATACACTGGCAAAGTAGATGTTGAGTTCTTCCGCCTTTTCTGCATCCGTTCTGGTGATTGTACCATCTTCACGTTTCAAATCTGCGATACCTGATGATGTTTCTAACTTGGAATTTACGTAGCTGAAGAATGCTTTAGGATTAATTTTGGACTTCCTAG
Organism: Chaetoderma sp. LZ-2023a; assembly: GCA_034401795.1. Classification (NCBI taxonomy): domain Eukaryota; kingdom Metazoa; phylum Mollusca; class Caudofoveata; order Chaetodermatida; family Chaetodermatidae; genus Chaetoderma; species Chaetoderma sp. LZ-2023a. The sequence goes on along the minus strand of CM067360.1, from coordinate 8,955,559 downwards.
CGAAGTCTCTTTCAAAATTCTGCTTTGCTTTCCTTACTTCCCATTTTAGCTGGTTACATTTGGGTCATAGATGCCATGCAGTATTGTGTACACTTCCAGCATATCCCCGCTAAGCCTTCTGTAACACAAAGATGGTAGCTTCAAGCGCGAGAGTCTCTCTTCGTAGCTGAGGTCACTAAGTGAATCTTTTACATGCTTAAAGCCTACCCAACAGAAGAGGACTATGTAGCTATGTAATCTAATCTGTTTAATCCGGATGGAGGTTCGTCAAATGGGTCTAACGCCTGATTGATGGAGGAACCAATTTTTAATTTTTAAAGGGAGGAACTTCCCGTCTAAGAATAAGAATAAGAAGAATAAAGACGGGAACTACTACACAAGAAAAGAAGCTAAAAAGACGTTATCACTGAAATCAGAACGCACATGATTATTTACTTAAATTAATATATCTTTCAGTATTGTATTGTGCAGCATTATCGCGAATTAAACACGACTAAGGTGCAATTTCAATTCTTTAGCAGAAGACCAGTATTTTAATTTTTAACCAGTTTTCGAATATTTCGAATATATACCATTCTAGGTAATCTCGATTCAAAATTGTTTATTTCAGGCTCAATATCAGGGGCCAGTTTCACAAAGGTGCGTAAGTTACGCCCCCGTCTAACTTAGACGCTATACTTAAGTCCTGCGTCTACGTCAGTTTCACGAAAGGGGTCGTAAATAAACGCCTAAATAATAACACCTAACTGCTGAGCTCTCTAGTATGCTAAGGCGAGAATCGTCACTGCTTATGACATAATCCTGCTGACTGCAATGTAACAGCTGTTTTTAATTACTGTATAGTACGGGGTCAATCAGTGCAAATAATTTCTAGCGTGAACCATAGTGGTATAGAAAACTCTGTGTAGCAGGCATATAGAAAGTACAATTGCATATTCTAACGGCAGCGAGACGACAATTGAACGTTCAGCGCTACATTAAACCTGGTAAGCGTTACCTAATTTCGTGTTTTATTTTCATAAACGTGGTCGACATAATCATGTTTGAATAAATCCTATAAATAGTAATCTTATTTAACATAATACATATATAGGCCTGACTAAACAGTAATTATGCGTCTATTGATTTTTATAATGTATGTTTGCAAACTAAAAAAGAAAACACAAAATGAGGCATCAAGGAATAGGCATTTTTAGCGCAACGTCGTACCCTCTCCTATTACATAGAGAGTGGCATACCAGGTCTGGCTGAAGGCGCCTATGCGTCGATGCACGCTAACTGGCAGCGGGCTATTTCGCGGAAATGCAGACAAACCTATAGCGGATATACACATCTACGATGCACACTCGCTTTTGGGACCAATTGATGACTCCATAAGAATTGAGTCTTACTGTTAGAAATCACGATCACATGCCATGCATGCACCTAAAACCCACAGTCGGTAAGCTGCATTAAGCAACCACCTATCTTAGTGACCCTATTTTAATGGTCCATACAGTGACCGTTATAGACAGGTTTGCTTGTATAGCTCTACCAGTGGTTCTTTGATTTAAATAACATCACGCTCAAGAAAGCAGGACTGAGATCAACTGATCGATAACCATTTCACCAATTGGGGGGGGGGGGGGTGCAGACCCCCACTCCATCCCATCCCATACTCCACATAAAACCAGGGTTGTCAAGACTTTAACTATATCGATAATGTCCAGTGATTTCCTGAAGTAAATAATACCATCTGATTGCAGACCCTCACTCTCCTGTTGTTACTGTTATCACATTGTAACCACTTCCAGAGTTTTTAGATTGCATCCCGAGTTCTGGAATCCTAGTACAGGATCACACACATTCTTGTGTTAAAATCTGAGCTAAATTATTGTTAACACTGTCGTATGCGTTAATTCTAATTCCAATAAAGAAGCATTAATGGGTTTGAGCAGCATTTCAGAATTGTCATCATCATTTTATTCGTGGGTGGGGGTGTGTGTGTTTGGCTGTCTGTTTACGTGTGGTGCTCCCTATAAAAACTAATCAGATTTGGCGCAAATTTTAACACAACAAAGAATTTTATTGTGAAAGCGGATATCCAACATTAGCCATGATCCAGAAAAAAGCTAGATTAAATTTTTGGAAACTATTTAGCTCAAAATTTTTACATAAGAAAGGGTGTGACCATACACTAGGGTTTCACAATTTTGGGCATAATATGACAAAACAGGCGAATAGGAAAGATGTACAATGTGATAAATATGGCAGGGCGAGGGTCTGCAATCTCTATCTTGTTAATATTGTATAAAACTAAAACAAGATAAAATGTACCATTTCCCTTTAACCTTAGCAAATACCTCACAAAATGCCAAAGCATGTGGGTTGTTTAGAATATTAACAAGAGGCCCAAGGGGCCTGTATCGTTCACCTGAAATATTTGGCCACTGACACAACCGAACAAAACGAGATGACCATTGGAAAAATTTACCAATCAAATTTCTGTGAAGAAAGCTTAGCCAAGTTTTATTAAAATTGGCCCAGTGGTTAATAAGTATGATTTGCTAAGAAATTTGCAGAAAATACAAGATGTCCGCCAAAAACGTTATATTTTGATTGATTCATGCCGGACATGTTTTTTTACATATACACATATACAACTTTCGGCCCGATCCATTCAGCGGTTCTGGAGAAATCGTTTTCCCGAAAACTAGGTCATCCAAGGTGGCCGCCGAACCATTTGGTCAATCAAGTTCTCTTGAACAAACTTGTCTTAGCTCTTGCCCTAGATGATGTTTCATGAGTTTTGAATCGATCTGCCAAGTGGTTTCGGAGATTTTTAAAGACATTTCTACAAATCGGCCAAAATCCAAGATGGCCACCGGCCAAATTGGCCGATCGGCTCTGTTTGAACAAACTTGAATCTCTAATGCCCTAAGGATGCTTCCTGTCGATATAATTGAAATCGACCAAGTGGTTCTTGAGAAGTCGTTTAAAGAAAAACTTGACAAACGGTGAGCTAATAATTATTTAAAACATGTTTTGTTTATGTTTCATGGGAAAGACACTCATGCTCTGGCATGTTGCTCAAATGCAGTAGCAGTATTGTGCATGTCATTGGTTGAATCTTTCAATCTATCCTGGATATGACATTTGAAGGGCATCATGATTTTGCATGACTAAACCATTTAGTCAATTTCTCCAGTGTTTCATAGCCATACAAGTCATTCCAATGGCAGAATTTAAAAAATAGTCTTCTTGGTCTACCAATGGACATTTCTCAGTAGCACTGTTTGAGCCGGCTTGAGTGATAAACCGTTAAGTTGGATAAATTTGTGTCGCTTTATAGCATTTGTCATGTACATGTAGTTGTAATTTAAGAGGGATCAAAATATAAAGTATCATCACCATGCAAAATAATGGCTATGATATTTTCATAATTTACCAACAAATAAACACCCTGGAGATTGTATCGCTCACCTGGAACCTTAGTATTTGAATCAGAACACTTGAAAATAAATTTCAAAACACATTTTGGCTGGAAACATACACATTTTTGTCAGAAATGCTAACATTTTTTCTTGAAGTGAGGAAATTTGAGATTAAAACCAAAACATTTGGACAGAGATGTATATATTTTACCAGCAAATATGAAAATCGCAGGTCAAAATGTAACACTTTTGACCAGAAGTATGAAACTTATGATCAGAATTACAAATTCTGTGCTAGAAATGTGCATAGGATAGTAGAATTATGTAAGGGACAGAGGTATTATCTTTTGAAAATTACAACAGTCTCCAATTACCAGTTCATACAGCATGTGAATTCTGTATTTGATGAATGATACTCATGACTGAGTTAGAAAATCACAATTTTTCATTCATCGAGTACAGAATACATACTCTGTATAAACTGGTAGATTGTAGACTGGTGTAATTTTAGATTTTTATATCCAATTTTCAGTACTCATTGCGTCTACTGACAAAAATGACTGAGTAAGGCCAGGTACATTAATGGCTGTACACAATATGTGTATTTAGACACTAACCCAAGATTATTTGTTTAACATCTAGGCCATGCAACTCTTTAAACAATATATGCCAGTCGTATGAACTACTGGTTCTGCAACAATTAACCATTTTGAAATCATTATCATAACTTGACACAAGGGTTAAATAAAAACTTCAATCACTAAAACTGAATTTTTTCTTTTTAACTCATTCAATAAATACAGTATTTTGCTTTAAATATGATTATTGATGTAATGAACTGTAATTATTAGAGTGTGTTGTTAATAACAAGTATGTATGAGACTTTGAAAACACATCACAGGTGTGTGTTTGTCATTCTGAGAATGTCTTTTGGGAATTTGGTACCAGTATTACAGATGTTATTCCATTTACTGCATCCAATCATTTAAGAGTGATGAAGAAGAACTCATAGAATGCATCTCATTGCAAGGCCTTCTTATCTGTTACACTAGACATTGATTTGGTGCACACTCATCACCCTGGCACAGGCTGCAAAACAAAGGAAAGTACTTTTGAATCATATAATATATTATTCACCATTTGGGTTCCCTGGAATTGCAGTCAAAGAGAATGCTGTTCTTGAAATCTTATCACTGGAATGATTGGCTCAATCACCAAGCCAGTTATTCCAGTGGTAAGTTGTCAAAAATAGGCTTCTCACGGTCTGCAAATGGAAATTTTCTATGAGGCAATCTATATCCATTCGCAGATCAAGAGAATGCTATATTTGAAATATTATCACTGGAATGATTAGCTCAATCACCAAGCCAGTTATTCCAGTGGTAAGTTGTCAAAAATAGTCTTCTCATGGTCTGCAAATGGAAATTTTCTATGGGGCAATGTATAATCAATTTGCAGCCAAGAGAATGCTATTTTTGAAGTCTTATCACCGGAATGACTGGCTAAATCATCAAGCCAGTCTGTCATTTCAGTGATAAGTTGTCAAAATTAGTCTTCTGATGGGTCTGCAAATGGATATTTTCTATGGGACAATTTTTTTTCTTGACTACATTTTCTCATTACAGGGTTCATACATCTTCTGCAGAATGAAATTCTATACTTTTTCTATACCTTTTCCAGACCCAATTAATCAACTTCTGCTCCAATTTTATGTCTCAAATCTGCGTCCATATGAAAGCTGCCAAAGATTATGAAATTTGTATCTAAGAGCATCAATATTTTGATTATTATCTATATTATTTTGCAAATGAGAATCACATCTGACAATATTTTAATTTCAAATACATTTTCCAAACCCGTAGGAGAAAATATTAAATTTTCCATAATAATAATAATAATCGTTATTTATTGAGGGTAGCACTTCAAGTACACGGCCTGATCTAGCAGAGGCCCTCATTAACATATATACAAATTTTTATAATGTAGGATAAAATCAGAAGGTTCAATCGAAGGTTTGTATCTTAAAGGTTAATTAGGCATATATAGTTTACTGAAATTAAGAACTCACCAAAGCACATAAGTTTCATGGTCTGAATATATTGGTTTCTTATAATTCCACACCTTTCCAGACTTTCTGTGTACTTGTGCCATTAAAGGGTTAATCTTTCCCTTGAGGAATATTTTAATTTCAAGGCAACCATACTGGAAAAACTTTACTAGTGTGTACACAGGTCTGGAAGTTTGTCTGTCAACAATTTTGACATTTGCATGATGGAACTAACAACTTTTATCATTTGTTCCTTTTGAGGATATCTATTGTGGCTATAACAACTGCCCTGCATTCAAAATCCAATATGGCTACCTGATTTAAACAATTCAGATTCAGAAAGGGTAGCTTGTACCACCACCTTTAATATTCGACCACAGGTTCATAGGGTTAGTTTTAACACTGGAAATTATGGAAGTCACTGGAAATGGAAGTCACTGGAAACGGAAGTCACTGGAAATGATTCTTGTTGTCTTGTTTTAACTCTTTAGCACTCAAGCCAGCCAAAAATGGCTTCTGCAGTGCTCTTGAGAAATGTGCATTTGCAGACTAAGAGGATTATTTTTGAAAATTACCACTGGGATGGTTGGCTCAATAACCGAACCAGTCATTCCAGTGTTAAAATTTCAAAAATAATCTCTTGGTCGGCAAGGGGACATTTTCAATGAAAACATGAAATTTCTTTTTCAATTCGAGGATTAAAGGGTTAACAGCTTTTTTCATTAAACCATTGTGAAAGCTTGCAGGAGGTGGCAACTATTTTTTTAGATTTTACCACGAAGAATTGGCTCGATAACGAAGCCAGTCATTCGTGGTAAATTTACAAGAATTGTTGTCTATAATTACTGTAGTGCTGTACCGGTATTTCGAAAATTCATTTACCAGAAAAAGAGAATTAACTTGTGTTATTTATGACAAAGAATAAAGGCTAAAATGGCGATAAATAACTGGCTGATTATTTTGAAAACAATTTAACAGTAAAGAACTTAAGGAAGCAGCAACATACTCAATCTATTTTCAAAATAATCTGCCAACTATTATCTGTCACCTAGGACATACACTTGGGCCTTGTCTCGATTCGCTATTCATATTCTGACAGTTACTCTACTACTAGTGTGGTCGTAATAGACAGGTTTTATCGATTAAATTAAATCCTGGATTTGAAGCGTAATTTTTAGAGGATGATGGCTCGATTATTTCAAGCAACAAAATATTGCCTGTACTTTTAAATCAAAGATGTAGCTTTGACACATGTGAAGCGAGGTGGGGCAGAAGATATGAGCTCTGTCAGAACAGCGATAGGGATATTCGAAAACTGGTGACTCATTTTGGCAGCTTAAATTACGGTATATTGTAAAGGCAAACCTTTCAGTGATGGTCTGTTTGTGTCGATAGCAATGCATTCTGGAAAATGTGTGAAGTTCCGAAGTGGACAATAGATATGAATAAACAGATCTAAATAAAAGTTTTAAAACATGTTCCCGACCTAATGATGACCTAATTAGCCTCTCGCGAATACTCGCAGTGTACGCTGGAAAACGAAATTCTGAACATGATGTTCTCGAGTTAGACGTTTTCTTCTAACTTATGCATGGGTCTCGATACGCGTAAGTTACAATCATATTTACGCCCCCCCCCCCATAAGTTACGCGCTTTTCGTGAAACCCGATTTAGGCCCCCAACCGTACTTACACCGTATTTACGTCCAATATCATACTTACGCACCTTTGTGAAACTGGCCCCAGGTTTCGTACTGGTCATGGAAATGCGTGGAATTCGAAAATGTAAATTCTAGCCCTGGAAAGTCATGGAGCATGTGAGGCGAGCAGCTGATACCGCCAGGGACTGAGGGAGAGCTACAGAAAATTGTGCATGTGTACTCTATGGACAGGACACTTCCATAAGTTAGTGCGCAACCAGTGCCAGGCAATAACCTCTACCACCGAACAGGGTTGGGTTTTACTTTGAACAGACATTGTCCAAAACCTGTCTTAAATGGTTTAAACCAGTCCAAAACTATGTTGGACATATCACCATACTCTTATGCATCATAATCCTATTAAAAAATAACAAGAAATCAGAGATTGCATCAAAAGCGCTATATTAAACAAATCCATTTATTATATGAGTTATTATTACATTTTTATCAAATACATACAATTAAAACTTAAAAGGCTTAATTAGGTTTAATTAGTAGTCCAAATCAGACAGCCCTCTCAACATCCTGTAGCAAAACACTAGCTTTGACGCTTTCTCTACTCCAAGCCTATTACAGATTTTAGTGTGGATATAGCTAAAATTGCTAAAAATTCTCTCAATTGATGCTGGTGCTTTAAGCAGCTGAATAGCCATATCAATAAAATCACCTGGCACACCTAGTGTTTTCAAGGCCTTCCACCATGTCACTGAAGGCACTTGAACTGCAGCATCACAGAAATATGATGCAGGAAATGGGCTGCTTTTAGCCTGGTATGCAATAAATGTTGCTATAAAGCTAGGGTTCTTAGCTATTATCCAATTGTTCACTTCTTCAAACTGTTTTGCTACCAGCATCTCGCCCTGAAACTTTGGATGTAATGTGTATGCGACAAGATGCTCTGGCAGGATTGCCTTGCTGAAACGTGCTAACAGAGTTTTCTTGTGTGGTTCTAGCAGAGTGTTGTTTAGTAATTCAAGCCAAACATGGCATGCATCGGCTAGTGTTGATGTGTCACTCTGACATGTGTCAATTGCTATTGAAATTGCCCGAAGTTGTTCGGCTAAGTCTCTTGCATTTCTAAACAGGTTAAAGTACATTATCTTCTTGACAATAGAATTATCTATTTCTCCTTCATGGTCTTGTACAATTTTCATGAAATGTGGACGGTTGTGAATGAAGGAGTCAATACACACGAGTTGACTCTTCCATCTAGTGTCACAAGGAAGCTGTGGCTTAACACTACCAATACATTCCGAGAGCCAGGATAGTGGCTTGTGGTGATTCCTGAAATATTTTTGAATCACAACTACATGCTTAATTAGCGTATCCGGTGTTATGTCTTGCCCTAGTAAGTTTAGCCAGTGTGCAGAACAGCCATAGACAATAAGATCATTGTCATCAGCCTTCAAACCATCACGCATTTTTTCCATGTTCTTTGCATTATCTGTGACAATGCTCTTAACTGTACAGTTGTATTTTGTCTTAGCATATTGTATTGTCTCTTGACACTTCACCTTACAGTTTTCAGCACTTTTAGTCATAGAACCAGTGTCAAAGCTGTTTAGGAAGAAGCTCTTTCCTTCTACTTGCAAGCAGGATGCTATGATAGGTTCATTGTGAATGTTACTCCACCCATCCTCCACTAATGTTGCTGTCTTGCCATCAAGAATCACCTTCATATCCTCTGTCACCTGATCATGCACAGCATCTAGAAGCTTTCCACCAATCAGTTTACGTGAAGGGGGTTTATATCCTGGGCGTAGCATACTAACAACTTTTATGAACTGCGGATGTTCAGCCATTGAAAATGGAAGGTTACAAGCATAAAACAACCTTGCGACTTCTATATCTATTGCCGACTTCATTGCTGAGGTGGTAGTGATACAATGTCGGCTCAGATCGGGTTGAATTGAGAATTGAACTGGACAGGTTGGTGAGGGTGGTGCTGATTGTGATGGCAATTCTTCTCTTAGTCGCTTTGTGCATGGTGCAGCTGATGGTTTGTCCAGCTGAAACAAAGAAAAGGGATATTACATGTGCTATATAAGCCAAATGTAGATATACACCCTACCTGGTCCAAGCCATTTGGGGACAAGATATGATAATCTTTTTAAAAATTTACATTGAAATGACTGGCATTGCAACAAAATCAGTCATTCCTATGTTGAATTTTCAAAAGTAATTCATTTTATGTCATAATTCAATACATTTAAAATTTGGAATGGATAGAGTTAAAGATAGACCACCCTTCTGTCAAATAAATGCATGTTTTTATTTATTTTCAAAACTTTGGGACTTGCTGAATATTAGTTTGACTGTTTGCATCAGTCTATCTGAAGGGTGTTAGTGTGCTATGCCAAATTGTTTTCATAATATTACTGTAGTAAAGGTATTCAGGCAAGAGTATTTCTGAAAACCCTGGGTTGCAGAAAGTATAGGGTTAAGCAGATCATTGTGTGTTATTTCTAATCTTAAGCCAGCGCCCTCACAGGCCAATTATCACACCTATACCATTGAATTGTAAAGAGGCTCAGCATGTGATTGTGGTTATCAGAGATTATCAGACCTGGCTCTATTACTAGCATGGAAAAGAGAATAATTAACTCAGGTATCTGAACTAAAGGTGAGACATCCTGTTGATAACCCCTATGCGGCCAAGACAATTACAGTGAATAGTAACCTTACCTACATTGTACATTATGACTTTTAAACACAACTTAGCACACATTTTTGAAAATTTTTCACTGAAATCACTGGCTTAGTAAAAGCGGCAGTCATTTCACGATTAAATTTGTTTTCCAGTCAAATTAGTTTCAAAATATTCTGCAGTTTTCCCGCATAGTGTCCTTGAAAATAATAGCTGAGGAATTCATCGGTAAAAGGGTTAAGGCATGTATTAGATATATTGGACTCCTAGCACTCCAATGTCAACAAAAAACATTTTTCAAATAAAATTAAAAGATAAACTGTTTTTTTATTTTCAACAAATTTGTCATCGCCCAACAAAATTGTTGAAAAATGAAAACCAGTTTCCTTGGTATAGTCACAATAAAACATAGAATTTTTAATTATTGACATTAGAGGGCAAGGGGTTAAGCATTAATTTTATTTACCTTCAAAATCTTGATGTCTTTGCTGATATGTGTGTCTGCACTGTCTGTATCAGCCTGTTCAACAGGACTTTCAGTAGACTTCTCATGCTTCTCATAGTGTATTTTCATCCTTGCTACCTTGTTGACAACTGTGTACTCACACTCTCTACACTTAGCCATTTGTTTGCCATTTGTTTGCCATTAATCTTAACTTCCAAAAAGTGCTTCCAAATTGGATCCTTAGGCCTACCACCTTTGAAATACATATTAACTATTTCAAATACCATCAACACATAAATATTCAGGACAACAGAAGAATTCAAAGATTAATGTAGCACAAGGATATCTTTTTACTAATTGTCTAATTGATATCTAGCATTAACTGAGGATAGATGAAAACATGAAGAATCTAATTTATATTCTATCAGCTTAATGCCTTAATCCCAAATTTGCATAAGATCTTATGTAAACATAGCTAATGTGTGTACTGAGTAGTGCATTCTAAAATAGCCTTAGAGAGCAAGGGTCATCAGTTAATTGTTGAAACAACATCTTAGCAGACTATATTTTCTCTATGAGTTTAAGATTCTTCCATAGGCCATGAACATTTTGCAAGAAATAGATTTAGACACAGAGACAGTTCTCAATAATATAAACATCTAGCTGTACGTAGGTAGTCTAATATGTTTACATTATTGATTAAATAGGGTTTCTGTGGGTTTAACACAACTGGTCGAAATATACAGAGTTAAAACATTTAAGACAAACAAAAGTTGAAAAAAATTAACCCATGGATTATAGAAAGAAGCAAATAAGACTCCTAATTTATTGAAATCATATGTGTCCTTTTAGATTATTATTATTATTATTATTATTATTATTATTATTATATAGCAATAAAGTATCCAAAAATACATGTAGATAACCATCCATCAATATGTACATGTACCTGTATGTGTCTAAATGCTATATAGTTGTTTTAAGAAAATTACATTTCAGAAGAATATTTTTATACCAATATTTTAGGTTTTGGACAGTTTTGGACAATTTAAGGTGTCCAAAACCTATTTAGGGCGGACGGTTTAAACCATGGTTTAAACCGCGGTTTAAACCACTAGTGTCCAAAACTTGCCAACCCTGCCACCGAACAACTCCTAGTCGAAGGTACTGCCTACTCAAAGGACGATATTCTTTGTCGAATAATATTCTAGGAGGGTGGCACAAACACTTCAGCAGTCTATGCGACCCGGGTCAACCTTTTCAAAACCAGAAGCTAAGGACTGAGATAGAGTTTGATGACCTGCTAATCCAATCCGTATGTGAGAGTCAACAGCAGCAGCTACAGCGAGCAACTGTCTCTGAAGTACTATGTGCAGTTATCAAATCTTAATACTGGAAAGGCACCTGACGCAAGCAGAATTACGGCAGAGCATATAAGGTATGGTGGTAGCGCAGCCTTCTCAGCTCTACATGCAATTATAAAAACTATTATCAACATGAAAGATCTTGCTTACATACTGAAAACAGGAACTCTAACTGGTATAGAGGTATTACAATTGTATCAGTCATCACTAAAATACTAGAGCTGATGCTGAGAGACAGAATACAACATTACATACAAGCGATACAGCATAAACTTGGCTTCACAAGAAATATGTCTCCAGTGTACAGCGCCCTTCTACTACAAGAATCTATTCTAGATCTGAGGTCAAGGAATGCCCACGCCGACATAGCTCTGTTAGATCTACGAAGGCAGCTTTTGATACAGTGGACCACGAATTGCTCTTCAGGAAGTTATACTTCATCGCCATCGGAATCATAGGCGCCCTGTGGCTATTATCTACAAATACTCAGAGAGGCAGGATCTCTAAGGTAAAGGGCCAAAACAATTTCTCAGCTCCATTCAATATTCATCAAGGTGTCCGTCAAGGTGGAGTCATCTTGACAGATCTCTACAAGGTGTTTATCAATGATCTTCTCATTAGAGTCTCGGCATCTTAGGTAGGAGTACAGATAGGCACTATACAATGTGGCGCTCCAACTTGTGCTGATGATGTCACACTTATAGCTAGTAATCAGAATAACCTGCAAGGACTACTGGATCTGGCCGGTGATTACAGCCAATCACATTTTTATGAGCTACAGCCTGCAAAGAGTGCTATCCTCACAACAGATAAACTACAGGTCACCCATCAACGCCTCCTAGGTGCTGAAATTTTGCTGTCAAAATCTGCAGTCCATCTTGGTATTCACAGTGATAGTTCTATAACTAAAGCTGCCCTGACAATTTCTGCAAATCTCACTAAGGTAAGACCTATTCACTATTCAGCTACTTGGAGTTGGACTACATGGCATTAACGGAATAGATCCTCAAACAACATCTCACCTTTTAGAAATATATGTACTACCTGTGTTACTTCACGGTCTGGAAACGCTTATCCTTAACCGGCAAAATTTGGAAGAACTTGAGACATTCTACAGAAAGACTGAAACAAATACTCTCCCTACCCGATAGAGTCGCCCAGCCAGCACTGTATGTCCTAGGAACTTTACGAGTGGAAGCGCCTATTAATCTCTGAATGTTGTCTATGGTTGCATGAATATTCACTTTTCATAATCGTGATCATTTAAAAAAAATAATCGCAATCATACGATTAATCATGAACTATATTAACTACGTCAATGCTGCTTAGAGGACGTTATTATGCTACTGCATATTGTAAGATTATGGGTTAGGCACATGGGTATACATACATGGACAGAATACGCCAGTTGCTGATTGCAAGCAAAGGAATGTATCAAGATTTTTCTAGACGGAAAACGGAAGGTACTGTGTTTCGCATAATTGTAGCCTGTGCTCTAATAGGAGCCCATCCCCTAACTTTGACACATGAGCTCTAATGATTTCTTAGCAGTTTCAAAACGACAAAACTCTGTATTAGAAGCCAACCCCCTAACCCAGCAGATTGTACAGGAAAATTTGTAAGAATAGCGTGTATAATAATAACAATCGTGTCACAGGGTGTGTCTACTTCAGACCGATCTCTGCCCTGATACATTTCCGGCCCCTCTAGAAGTCAATACAGGCCTCGGATTTGTAAATCTCGACCACCTATTAGATTAATACTAATAGGAGGCCACATATGTTCACGATATAATAAAGTTTATTTCACACTTTTGTAGTCAAAATGCGCTTAAAACAGTCTTGGCGTGATTAAATAGCTTCCTTATAAATATATTTTAAGACCAAATTTATGTACCAAACAAGTACGGGAGAAATGCGCGTCAATTTTGTAACGCCGATCAACATTAAATGATCCAAATTGAATTATTACGAATGACAATACAGCCTGCTTCTTAAGTTGGTGAGCCAGCGGCTCTGTTGCGATGGGAGGCGGCGTGTTCTCGCGAGATATTATACGCTAACAGGAGTTTATCAAACGGATGCCTGTTATTCAGATCAGTATAATACTCAGTTCCTATCGCGCAATAATAATATATAGAAATTCCCGAGTTCCGAGTCCCCGATTCCAGAATGTTTATATCCGAGTACTCGCTCTAAAATAAACTCTTCAATTGGAGGCGAATCACGTGATTTGTAATTTTTTTCGCGATGCCATTTTATATCAAATTGGGAATTAATTTTGATGTAATAAACAACCTTTATTAAAGGATACGCAATATTTAGGCGCTCAAATTAAATAATTTCACTTTTCCGGTGATGTTTTGAGGTATACATTAAACATAGGCGTAGGCGGTGAGAATTTTTACAGGAGAAAATGCGTTGAATTTCCGTGGTATCAGTTTTAGAACTTTTTTGGGAAAACCGTTAGCGCATATCTATTCAGAGAATGGGGAACGCGGGATAAGCATGTGTGATTACAACAACAATGACAAATAGCGACCAAGTGAACAATCTTAATTCTTCTAAAACTAATCATGAGTCAATACAAACAAACCAGTTAGTTATTAAGTTTATTTAATCATTCACACATTCGGCTGATAGCCGGATGTTTGTTTCCATGATTGGTAACGCGAGCAGAGTTTCACAAGCGTAAAAGTGTCTTGACAAAGATTTCAACATGGCGATTATATGATTATTCCATTTTATAATCGTCCACGATCATTTTGAATTATATAATCGTGATTAATTGAAAAATCGTGCAACCCTAATGTTGTCTCTGCTTGGCAACATATGTCGAGGCGAAGAAACAGTCCTGTTTGATATCTGTATCCGCCAAGTCTTCATGAAAAGAGAGAAGGACAAGAGTTGTTTCTGGAAGCACATAGCGTATTAGCACCGTATGACCTACCTTCAATCCACTCACTGCTAGATAACCCTCATAGCAAATACAAATGGAAGAAGCAAATCAAACCGGCAGTATCCTCCTACTGGACGGATGAATTCTCCACTAGGCTGAAGCTCTGCCCATCCCTTGAATCTCTATCAGCAGAGGATGTTGAAATGGGAAAACCCCACCGAGCAATAGCTCTACCTAGTCAAGTTGACCGACAGACGCTGCCAACCTACTTGGAGCTGCTTACCATTTGAGGGTATAGACCCCCAAAATGTAACTGTGGGAGTGTGTCCCATGGGACCCCTGAAAATCTTGCATGATTGTTAAATATGAATTGGATTTATAGGTTTTTGCGCAAAAACACCCACAAAATCTAGCATTGGACCCCATATTTCAAAGCTGTGCACCCATGATATACTCTCTAATTTTAGCATGGGTGAGAAAAACTGCATGAGAATCCTAAATTTCAGTTTAGGACCCCCAAATTTCAGGTTGGAACCCCTAGATTCCAAGGTCCCTGGAACATCCAAAAATTTAGATGCCATGAGAAACACTGACCGGGACGTACATTTTACAATCCACCAGTTTGCTGTGGACTCACCTGCCCTTTTTATGAGCAAGAGACAGAAACACAAACATATTTTCTAACTAGCCGCAAAAATCAACTGCGATATCCATACTAACTACTTCAGTCGACTAAGCTTCAGCCTATGATCAATATGTCTCCAGCAGATCAGCATCAAACACATGCTACCAAATGACCTTCTACAATTTATACTCACACCACACAAATTCCGGCAGGAGTGTAACTTTTTAACCAGTATAGACTACAGAATTACCAGGCAGTATTTATACCAATCACAAGCGGACAAGCTTCTTGGACAGCTGTTAAGATGGTATGTGTCTGCATCCATTCACTGTAACATCTTGCAAAAACTACTGCACGGCTTATCCTGATACTTTGCTGATAACTGGCTTGAGTAGTTTATATATGGTCTGAAGTTTTCCTAAACTTTCGTTGTTGTGAACCCTCAGTGTTCCTGTGTATGTACATTTAAATGTACATTTCTTGTACATTAAACCTGATGACTTCGACGATGCGTCTAATAAATTATTCTTGGAGGTCATGTAATTTGTTAATTTTGGTCATGGAAAAGTCATGGAATTTCAAACAGAAAGGTGTACAAACCCTAATACAGTCTTTTTTATTGATTTCTAAAGGAAATAACACACCAAGGCGCGCTCACAAAGGAACTAAGTAACTCTACGAAGGTTATGACTGGTATCCATGCATCGCTCTGAGATTGGCTAAAAAGCTATTGAATACACGCATGTGTGTTAGGCTTGCACGATATTGTCCTAGGAGGTATCGCGATATATCGTGGTGAGAAAATCGCGATATTTCAGTATATCGTATAGCTTATTTTATGGCATTGAATTCACAGAGTGAATTGGTCTTGGGTTGAGTTGGACTGCACGGTTTGGCTTATATAGACATGTCGGCTTCGCTATGAGTTTTCATATCAGTTTTAACCGAATATGACTTCTAATTGGTAAATTTGAACAAAAACTTTAAATCCGGTTGCCAAGATGCTTAAAGAACGATCATTAATAACATGAAAATAGGAAATTTCCCGGTGTAAATTTTTGACGCCTTACACCGTGGCTTAATGTATGCCTTGTCCATCATTGCGCGAGTGAAATTATTACCTTGGGCAACCCAAATATTGCGTACTCTGTTATAATCATCGTTTATTAGATCAAAATTATTCAAAAAATTTGACATTTCATGTCGTCTTTGTGAAAATTTACAAATCACATGATACTAGATCCATAGATATCTAATGTTTAGATCGGATCCGCATTTACCGAGTACCCAGTTACTATTAATAGTTGGCCTTCAGAAATGTCTCGGATAGTTCACCTTGCAGGCTAAAGCATGTATACCGTCTCATTTAGCTATCACATTTGTGAACGTACCACCTCTCACCTCCAAAAGCGGGAGAGTGAGCAAAATCACGTGATTTATATATTTTAATAAAAATAGTTCGTCTTCAGAAACATCTCGGATAGTTCACCTTGCAGGCTAAAGTGTGTATACCATTCCGTATAGAATAACCCTATAGCTAACATCTCTATTGTATCATAACCGTCGCTGTCTTGATCATTCCGTATAGAATAGCCCTATAGCTAACATCTCTATTGTATTATAACCGTCGCTGTCTTGATCATTCCGTATAGAATAGCCCTATAGCTAACATCTCTATTGTATCATCACTGTCGCGGTCTTGATCATTCCGTATAGGATAACCCTATAGCTAACATCTCTATTGTACATAACCGTCCCTGTCTTGATCATTCCGTATAGAATAACCCTATAGCTAACATCTCTATTGTATCATAACCGTCGCTGTCTTGATCATTCCGTATAGAATAACCCTATAGCTAACATCTCTATTGTACATAACCGTCCCTGTCTTGATCATTCCGTATAGAATAACCCTATAGCTAACATCTCTATTGTATCATAACCGTCGCTGTCTTGATCATTCCGTATAGAATAACCCTATAGCTAACATCTCTATTGTACATAACCGTCCCTGTCTTGATCATTCCGTATAGAATAACCCTATAGCTAACATCTCTATTGTATCATAACCGTCGCTGTCTTGATCATTCCGTATAGGATAACCCTATAGCTAACATCTCTTGTATCATAACCGTCGCTGTCTTGATCATTCCGTATAGGATAACCCTATAGCTAACATCTCTTGTATCATAACGGTCGCTGTCTTGATCATTCCGTATAGAATAACCCTATAGCTAACATCTCTATTGTATCATAACCGTCGCTGTCTTGATCATTCCGTATAGGATAACCCTATAGCTAACATCTCTATTGTATCATAACTGTCGCTGTCTTGATCATTCCGTATAGGATAACCCTATAGCTAACATCTCTTGTATCATAACGGTCGCTGTCTTGATCATTCCGTATAGAATAACCCTATAGCTAACATCTCTATTGTATCATCACTGTCGTCGCTGTCTTGATCATTCCATATAGAATAACCCTATGGCTAACATCTCTATTGTATCATCACTGTCGTCGCTGTCTTGATCATTCTGTATAGAATAATCCTATAGCTAACATCTCTATTGTATCATCACTGTCGTCGCTGTCTTGATCATTCCGTATAGGATAACCCTATAGCTAACATCTCTATTGTATCATAATCGTCGCTGTCTTGATCATTCCGTATAGGATAACCCTATAGCTAACATTTCTATTGTATCATAACCGTCGCTGTCTTGATCATTCCGTATAGGATAACCCTATAGCTAACATCTCTATTGTATCATAACCGTCGCTGTCTTGATCATTCCGTATAGAATAACCCTATAGCTAACATCTCTATTGTATCATAACCGTCGCTGTCTTGATCATTCCGTATAGAGTACCCCATAGCTAACATCTCAATTGTATCATAACCGTCGCTGTCTTGATCATTCCGTATAGAATAACCCTATAGCTAACATCTCTATTGTATCATAACCGTCGCTGTCTTGATCATTCTGTATAGAATAACCCTATAGCTAACATCTCTATTGTATCATAACCGTCGCTGTCTTGATCATTCCGTATAGAATAACCCTATAGCTACCATCTCTATTGTATCATAACCGTCGCTGTCTTGATCATTCCGTATAGAATAACCCTATAGCTAACATCTCTATTGTATCATAACCGTCGCTGTCTTGATCATTCCGTATAGAATAACCCTATAGCTACCATCTCTATTGTATCATAACCGTCGCTGTCTTGATCATTCCGTATAGAATAACCCTATAGCTAACATCTCTATTGTATCATAACCGTCACTGTCTTGATCATTCCGTATAGAATACCCCATAGCTAACATCTCTATTGTATCATAACCGTCGCTGTCTTGATCATTCCGTATAGAATAACCCTATAGCTAACATCTCTATTGTATCATAACCGTCGCTGTCTTGATCATTCCGTATAGAATAACCCTATAGCTACCATCTCTATTGTATCATAACCGTCGCTGTCTTGATCATTCCGTATAGAATAACCCTATAGCTAACATCTCTATTGTATCATAACCGTCGCTGTCTTGATCATTCCGTATAGAATAACCCTATAGCTACCATCTCTATTGTATCATAACCATCGCTGTCTTGATCATTCCGTATAGAATAACCCTATAGCTAACATCTCTATTGTATCATAACCGTCGCTGTCTTGATCATTCCGTATAGAATAGCCCTATAGCTAACATCTCTATTGTATTATAACCGTCGCTGTCTTGATCATTCCGTATAGAATAGCCCTATAGCTAACATCTCTATTGTATCATCACTGTCGCGGTCTTGATCATTCCGTATAGGATAACCCTATAGCTAACATCTCTATTGTATCATAACCGTCGCTGTCTTGATCATTCCATATAGAATAACCCTATAGCTAACATCTCTATTGTATCATAACCGTCGCTGTCTTGATCATTCCGTATAGGATAACCCTATAGCTAACATCTCTATTGTATCATAACCGTCACTGTCTTGATCATTCCGTATAGAATAACCCTATAGCTAACATCTCTATTGTATCATAACCGTCGCTGTCTTGATCATTCCGTATAGAATAACCCTATAGCTAACATCTCTATTGTATCATAACCGTCGCTGTCTCGATCATTCCGTATAGAATACCCCATAGCTAACATCTCTATTGTATCATAACCATCGCTGTCTCGATCATTCCGTATAGAATACCCCATAGCTAACATCTCTATTGTATCATACCCCGCTGTCTCGATCATTCCGTATAGAATACCCCATAGCTAACATCTCTATTGTATCATAACCGTCGCTGTCTTGATCATTCCGTATAGAATAACCCTATAGCTAACATCTCTATTGTATCATAACCGTCGCTGTCTTGATCATTCCGTATAGAATAACCCTATAGCTAACATCTCTATTGTATCATCACTGTCGTCGGTGTATTTCGCGTGTATGCTTATGTCTTTGTTGTTTTATTTTTGTACATTATTTACTAAACATCAGTTTTGACATCTAACCATTGGAATGCCTGTTTTTCACTGCTGTCTTTGTTTAACCAAGATTTAGGACTTTCATACATCATAGAGCTATGACCTTCGACCTGAAAGTGGATATTTGATAATTTCCTGCTATATTATTATTGGATTCAAGTCTGGTTGATATCGTAGAGTGGTCAGTCATTCACACCTAATCAGTCAGATGTGAATGAACGATTTAGCTGCGCTGACAACCAGATCTCATGAGGCAGATTTTGATCAAACTTGGTACTCCATTTATCCTGTCCCAGTGTGACAAATGCAACAAGAATCTTTTCAACAGGATATCTCTCGATAGCTAGAGCGTGATTCCCACTCTACTATTGATATATGAGCCATTCTAGTCATCTCAAGATCATTCTCATCAATATTAACATAACCTGGTTCTCCAAGTGTTACCACGCTTCCCTAGACTTATACATTCATAAGTGGCGCAATTGTTGCCATGTAGGCGGTGTCGTTCATGGTTGGTCGTTGTTGATTGTAGCTGCATTTGTATTCTGTAACTATCTTGCAATTATCAACTAATCACTGGTAATATCATAAATATTCAGATCAATTCTCCGTGTCACTAGAGTTGAAATTACGCCACCCTCGAAAACACATGACACAATACTCAGCTTGCATCTGTAGACCAGATGGATATTTACAAGCAATAAGTTTATTTTAGGGGTTATTTTTATTTTAATGCATGTTTTATTTCAGTGAATGTTTGCTGGTTATGAAATTGACAACATTTGTTGATAAGATACTTCCTCTTATATTAAAGCGAGAAAATTGTGCTTACACCCTCGAAACCCAATGGACCTTTCCAGTTTTAGCTATTCTCCGCCCATCTCTAGCTTAGCTCCACCCACACCACACTCGTGTTGGGATCGACCGATCTCTGAACTCCCTGATTATCAATTTCGTGAAAACTGTAGGTAAGCTGTTGAATATTATGAAACTAATTCGACTAATGCGCCCAGTCAAATTAGTTTCAAAATATTCAACAGCATGTTTATTAAATAGCAGACATACAATTCATACAATGTGTCGGACTATTAAGCGTTAAAGACACTATTTCGAATCATTCATGTCGTCATGATTATAATGTCAGCATGTGTAGTTGATTAAGCGTAGTTGATTATGACATCATATAATTGAGTGCTGAAATGGATGCATGACTTATCAGATGATACATTACTGTGTTATATTTCTCTTGCAGAAGACGTTGCTAAATGCCACTTGATCATGGGTAATTATCAGCATTCAGGAGATGGAGCAAATAGCATGAACTGGCCATATCAATGCTTTTCCCGATCATCACGTCTACGTTCCCGTCACTCGTCAGGCTCGACAAACTCTGCAGCATTTTTACGTTCCCGTCACACATCAGGTTCCACCAGCTCGGCTGTATCAGAATCTGATGCCGACGATACAAGAGACAATATTTGCTCATCTAATATTGCAAGAGAGTTTTCCACGTATGTTGGAAACAGCGATGTAATCGAAGTTGAACATTTGCTAGAGAGAGGTGTGGATATTAATATGCCGATAAATGAAAAGGATGAGACGGCATTAGCATTGGCGGTGAAAATGGGACATGATGAGGTTGTTCGACTCTTATTAAATGTAAATGATTGTGACAAGAATAGCTACAATGTGAATGGTTGTTCTGTTCTTGATATCGCACTCATTAATGTCTTTGATAATGTTACAGATACTAGTTGCACTGTGCGATGGGAAATCTTAGCTACCCTGATGGTAGCTGGTGCTGAGCCTAATAGCCGTGATGCAATGACATATGTTATACACAATGCACTCAAAAATAATAATCTAAAATTTATCCACAGCTTAATCAGTAGTGCTGCTGCCAGTTGTTTGTCCACAACATTCCACACACTGCTTCTTGAGAAGTTACACCGCCATCAGTCCATATGTGATAGCGATCTGGATCCTGTCTTCGACCATATGACTTTATTTACTATTAACCTTCTCCGCAATTGCATTGTGCCAATGTTGCAAATAGTCGTTGATTCTTTGGTCTTATATCTAGAGTCTTATTGGCATTCAAAGCCGTGTAAATGTGATGTGTTTCGTAAATTAGTCATGCACGCATCTGGCGCAGGTTGGAAATGGACAGCCCAACAGTTAAAGCATATTCATGCTGTCGACCCGCAGTTAGCCAATTGGTGTCGCAATATCATGGTACATCCAGCATCACTTGCCCACAACTGTCGTCTGGTATTTCGAAGAAGTATTTCACAAACGGTTGACAAATCTATTGATCTATTGCCTTTCAATATGCCTGATACTCTAAGAAAATACCTTCTTTTATACGATATTTGGGTCCTTTCGAAGAGTTCGGTAGATGTATATTTATAGAACAGATTTCAGAGTGCCAAAAATTTTCAAAGTGTGCACAAGGGACTTTATTTCCTCTTCTTCTGACCTCATTGACACAAACTGTAGTTGATTGATGAAATCATTTTCTGAAATGGAGCAACTGGTAAAAGATCAGGCATAACACAATACAGCCGCCCCTTTTTCACTAATATGTCAGTATTTAATATGATAAGCTGAGGTAATGCTGTGTGCACTATTCTGGGTGAGCATAAATGACGGTATTGTGGAGTTGTATTCCTAGGTTTCATTATTGACCTGACTCCTCAAGACTTACTGGGTAGCATTTAGGTTGTACTGTATTATGCCTGATCTATTTTGAGTTGTGAAAGATGGTTCATTATAGCGATGCAAACATCACGTAGGGGATTTTAATTTTAGTTTTTCAGGCGCCAACTATTTCATCAAGACTATACATTGTACTTGCAGCTTTGTAAGGTAATATTTTCAGAAAGGCCTGTCACACTCACTGCTCATTTAATGAATTTCTTTTAAACACCAAAGTAACTCTCTCAAGTAGTGTAGTTACATACTATGCAATACGTATTGTTTAGTTGATACCATAGTTGACTCAGGGTTGGCAGCAATTTCCCAGTGTCTAAATATGACGGGTAGAAAACACTGACTTTCAAATTATTTTCAACATTCTCAACTGTAGATTTCATGTTTAAATAGCAATTACAATTTTTCAGATTTCTGCGACTTCAAAATGAAAGGTATTGAGTCACCAAAGCACTCATTTGTAGATAATGACATCCCAGAGAGTGAATCTATAGCACTAGTTATGTAACACTTTAACCATCAAACCTGTTCAAGCAAAGTTCAATTTTCTCTGAGAAAATGTCCATTTTGCAAACCAAGAGAAGACTATTTTAGAAAATTTATCACTGGAATGGCTGGCTGGCTGTTCGGTCCAGTCAATCCAGTGGTTAATTTTCAAAAATAGTATTATCTTGGTCTGCAGATGGACATTTATCAAGTCGACTGTAGAAGTCATTTTGGCTGGCTTGAGTGCTATTAATGGCTTAAGAAACTACACATCAATGGGTAAAGGACCCAGTAGTAAGTTTAGTTTGTATTTTGTGACAGTAGTCAAAGCACACGATAGTCTTGTTTTATTGAATAGGTAATCTACTGTCCTAAACAGTTAAAATGTGGTTTACTGTCAAATACGTGTACCCAGGCATACCTCACCAAAATTGTAATGGTATTTCATTGGATGTCCAGTTGTGTCTGATGTAGTATTGCCTTAGCAGATAGAAGACTGTTTCTTATATATAGGTTTGCAACTTATGCATATGTCACTTGTGTTAGTTTATTTTGTACCAGCGCACACTGTTAATACATTAACCAATTTCATTCTGCGCATGTAGATCATATTTACTAATGTCTGACAATGTTTTCTTAAGCACGATAAACAACCAGGGGAAATAGTAGGGAAATTGCCGACCCTGAGTTGACATGCCTTAAGTTGTGTGGGGACCGTCCCCACAGTGTTCTCACCATGTTCACTCTATAACACTCAAACCAGCCAACAACGGCTTCGGCAGCGGTCCTGAGAAATGTCCGTTTACACACCAAGAGAAGATTAGTTTTCAAAATTTATCACTGCAATGACTGGCTCAATAACTGAGCCAGTCATTCCAGTCATAAATTTTCAAAACTAATCTTCTCTTACTCTGTAAATGAACATTTTCTATGAGAAAATTGAAATTTCCTTGAAAAGATATGCAGGCTAAAGGGTTAATTAACGATAAAGAAACTTTCTTGAGGAGACAGTGACAGCTCAGAGACAGTGACAGCTCAGAGACAGTGACAGCTCAGAGACAGTGACAGCTCAGAGACAGTGACAGCTCAGAGACAGTGACAGCTCAGAGACAGTGACAGCTCAGAGACAGTGACAGCTCAGAGACAGTGACAGCTCAGAGACAGTGACAGCTCAGAGACAGTGACAGCTCAGAGACAGTGACAGCTCAGAGACAGTGACAGCTCAGAGACAGTGACAGCTCAGAGACAGTGACAGCTCAGAGACAGTGACAGCTCAGAGACAGTGACAGCTCAGAGACAGTGACAGCTCAGAGACAGTGACAGCTCAGAGACAGTGACAGCTCAGAGACAGTGACAGCTCAGAGACGGTTACAGAGCACTAATACACTGTACAGTACAGCTCAGAGACAGTGACAGAACAATAATACACTGTACAGTACATCTCAGAGACAGTGACAGAGCAATAATACACTGTACAGTACAGCTCAGAGACAGTGACAGAGCAATAATACACTGTACAGTACAGCTCAGAGACAGTGACAGAACAATAATATACTGTACACTACAGCTCAGAGACAGTGACAGAGCAATAATATAATGTACAGTACAGCTCAGAGACAGTGACAGAGCAATAATACACTGTACAGTACAGCTCAGAGACAGTGACAGAACAATAATACACTGTACAGTACATCTCAGAGACAGTGACAGAGCAATAATACACTGTACAGTACAGCTCAAAGACAGTGACAGAGCAATAATACACTGTACAGTACAGCTCAGAGACAGTGACAGAACAATAATACACTGTACAGTACATCTCAGAGACAGTGACAGAGCAATAATACACTGTACAGTACAGCTCAGAGACAGTGACAGAGCAATAATACACTGTACAGTACAGCTCAGAGACAGTGACAGAACAATAATATACTGTACAGTACAGCTCAGAGACAGTGACAGAGCAATAATACACTGTACAGTACAGCTCAGAGACAGTGACAGAGCAATAATACACTGTACAGTACAGCTCAGAGACAGTGACAGAACAATAATACACTGTGCAGTACAGCTCAGAGACAGTGACAGAACAATAATACACTGTACAGTACAGCTCAGAGACTGACAGAACAATAATATACTGTACAGTACAGCTCAGAGACAGTGACGTAACAATAATATACTGTACAGTACAGCTCAGAGACAGTGACAGAACACTAATACACTGTACAGTACAGATCAGAGACAGTGACAGAACAATAATACACTGTACAGTACAGCTCAGAGACAGTGACAGAACAATAATACACTGTACAGTACAGCTCAGTGAAGGAATGGAGGGAGGGAGAGAGAGAGAGCACCTCTGGGGACCTGCTCGGATTGTGGGGACAATGCCCTGTCCCCACAATTACGGTCGCTCAAACGATCGGCAAAAGCGTGAAACGTCCAAAAAATATATTTAGAATTTGTGTCCCCATGATTCATTTTTTAATTTTTTTACGTTTTTTCATTTCTCTCACATTGAAATGTCCCCACAAAATTATCTCACACTCTCATGTAAAAAATATATTGCGCGAGGCATACGAACATGTGATGTGATAAACACTCACGTGCACAGACTAGGCGGCGGTGTAATCTCCCATCCACATACTGCTGCTAATGCATGAACTGCCAACCAAAGAGTATGTCCCCACACTGTTTCTCACATTTGTGGGGACTCTCTCACTAGGTCCCCGCTCTGTGTGGGGACTGTCCCCACAGTGTTCTCTCACTTTTTTTAGTTAATGGTAATAATCGCTATCCGTCTTAGAAGTATTTTTTATTTTGCCAACGCACACAGAAACACAAAGGAAATGAAAATCAAAAAATTAGAGAAAAAAGTGATGTCCCCACAGTTACGGTGAAACCATCCAGCGAGAGAGAGAGGCCTAAGGCAGCAATGGCTTACAATTAAATTAAGTCCAAAATATTCAACAGAACAATTCCTACATCGTGTTCAAAATTGTAATATTAACTAAAATGTGTGTTGGTAACATGTTACCCTATTTATCAGCTGTACTGTACTCCTCACTAATGATCATCATCACGTATTGCTACTAACCTTTTAACACGCAAATTTATTCAAGAAAATTTCAATTTTCTCAGAAAATGTCTATTTGCAAACCAAGAGAAGACTATTTTTGAAAATTTACCACTGGAATGACTGGCTCGATAACTGAGCCAATCATTCCAGTGATAAATTTTCAAAAATAGTCTTCTCTTGGTATGCAAATGGACATTTCGGAAGATCAGCGCAGAAGCTGTTTTTGGCTGATATGAGTGTTAAATGGCTTAAAGTGTAAAAATGAGGTGGTTAGCTGGAATAGATTAAAATAGAAAACAGTCTTAAGGCCGGGTGTAATCAGGCCCTAGAAAATATGGAACCCGATATGCACCGATCAAAGAAAATATCGTGATCAGACTTGCTTCCAGTGTGTTATCTGTAGTGCTAACTATTCATCATAGCCATTGCTGCCAAACCCTGTAGTTATCAGGACATGTTCATTTTCAATATTATATTGAGGTGGGAAGCAACAGCTTCCAGCAACACGATTTCCAAAATTATCACCTGTTTACATGCTCAATGAGAGTGAAAAAATGAATTCTACATTAGACTCAATTTAATTTATTGTACAGAAATATACATGTATCTTCCATGATTTTTGTCTACTGTGATATTCTATCATTACCATATTTAAATGTTTAAATCTTATTTAATATATTGATTAATTGATTTCGTTAAATATTTGAATATTGCATAATATTGTACCATATTATTAAATAAGTATTAATACTGTTATTTCGTTGTTCCACCAAACTGTAAACAATTTCATTAATAATAATAATAATATATATATATATATATATATATATATATATATATATATATATATATATATATATATATATATATAGCATTTGCAAAGTTCATCTGGACACATCCTCGCTGGTCCTATAGCTCCACAATATTTAAATTATTCAATAATCACGATTGGCCGAGAAAGAAAAGAGATGCTTTCTCAAAGAGAATAGAGGAATCCATTTATTAATCCATCAATCATATGATGTCATGAATGGTGTAGCTAAGTTCATCACAAACACTTCATTGATGATGGACTAAGCGTGGTTGTACGAATTGTATGTCTGTTATTTAATAAACATGCTGTTGAATATTTTGAACTTAATTTTACGGGTGCATCACCCAGTCAAATTAATTTCAAAATATTCAACAGCTTACATGTATAGTTTTCTGGAATTCAGAGATCGATTGATTCCAACCCGGGCGAAGTGTGGGTGGAGCTTAGCTAAAGATGTGCAGGGCATAGCTAAAACAGGATTCCTCCATTGACTATTTGCATACCATATATTTCAGAAGGTGCACCGCTACAATGACTGCCCACTCGTTTCTGAGTAAAATTGTTGTTTCGGTTACTGAGCCATTCATTTAAAGCTGTCATGACGTCACAAAAATAGCAGCTACTAATGCGCTGGCAATGGCCGCCATGACGTATTGCAAACAATATTGCTGCACATTTACATGTACCTTAACATATCTAAGGATATACACCCATATTTTTAATAATTTGGTAGTTGTTATTTTTGTGACATCATAACAGTTTCAGGTTGTCAGTTTCGCAAATATTCGTCTCTTGGCATGGTAAAGTCAAATGATCTTCTTTTTTGTAGACACCATTTTTGTCTTGCTTGCTAACTGGTAGATTTAACCCTTTCACTGATGAATTCTCCGGATCTCATTTCCAAGGCAACAATACAGGAAAACTGATAAATATTCTGAAATTAATTTAACTGGAAGTCATTGCTGCCTTAGAGAGCAACGACTTCGTCAAATTAATTTCAAAATATTCAACAGAATACGTTTTTATTGTAACTAAACTACTTTTTGCAGGATTTGTCTGTGAAATGGTTACAGCTCTGTGTGTTTGTTGCTCACTAATTTAGATAGAAATGTCTTTATTGGATACCATACACCATAAACACATTTACCGTTAACCATTTTAACACTCAACTCTGTTCAAGAAAATTTTCTCATAGAATTGTTCATTTGCAGACAAAGATTATTTAAAAAAATTTACCACTGGAATGACTGCTTCGGTTATCAAGCCAGTTATTCCAAGGGGAAATTTTCTTATCTACTGCTGATCTCTACAACATCTTATCTACTGCTGATCTCTAGAACATCTTATCTACTGCTGATCTCTAGAACATCTTATCTACTGCTGATCTCTAGAACATCTTATCTACTGCTGATCTCTAGAACATCTTATCTACTGCTGATCTATAGAACATCTTATCTACTGCTGATCTATAGAACATCTTATCTACTGCTGATCTATAGAACATCTTATCTCCTGATGATCTATAGAACATCTTATCTCCTGCTGATCTATAGAACATCTTATCTCCTGCTGATCTATAGAACATCTTATCTACTGCTGATCTATAGAACATCTTATCTACTGCTGATCTATAGAACATCTTATCTACTGCTGATCTATAGAACATCTTATCTACTGCTGATCTATAGAACATCTTATCTCCTGATGATCTATAGAACATCTTATCTACTGCTGATCTATAGAACATCTTATCTACTGCTGATCTATAGAACATCTTATCTCCTGCTGATCTATAGAACATCTTATCTCCTGCTGATCCATAGAACATCTTATCTACTGCTGATCTATAGAACATCTTATCTACTGCTGATCTATAGAACATCTTATCTACTGCTGATCTATAGAACATCTTATCTCCTGCTGATCTATAGAACATCTTAGCACATAAAAACAAGATTATTATCCATTGCATAACATTAATTGTCTTCACATGTTTTTGAAAATTGCAATTGCTTCCATCCGTCTGTCCATTCATCTATCTTCCCTGAAACCATTTGTCCGAATTCAACCAAATTTGCTATGTGAGTTACCCATAGATATGATTACGGATTGCAAGGCTACGGTTATATTGGACACCACCCGAGAGGTGGGAGAGGAGGGAACAAATTTAAATTTAGCTTAATTCAACCAAATTTGTTATATGACCTAACTATAGATATGCTTGAGAGACAACGCTTACATTTTACAATAACCGAGCCAGTCATTCCAGTGGTAAACTTTCAAAAATAATCTTGGTCTGCAAATGGACATTTTCTATGAGAAAATTTAAATTTTCTCTTGAACAAATTTGAGTGTTAAAGGGTTAATCTGTAAAGCCATAGTTTCTAAGTGTTAGTAAAGTTAGCATGATTGAGCCATGTATTTGGTGCTATTAACTTTCTGTTATTATAGCCGCCGTAATGAGTTTATCTTGATTTACATTATACAATTAGTTTTAAACATTATACTCATTTTTGTCTCGCCTGAGAAGCGGAAAGCGAGACAGGGATCACTACTTCTGGCGGCGGCGGCGGCGTCCATCATTTGTGCAGTTTTGGTTACGGTTTTTTAATCAACTTATTTTTCAACAATAGCTCATCCGATCTCAACGAAACTTTACAGAAATGATCTATACTATACAGGGATGTGATCTACATAAAAACACATTTTATTTTAGAGCATTTAACTATTTTTTCACGGTTTTGGACTTGGACTTTTTTCATGTATTTTGCAAGTGCAGTTTTGGCCAGTAATTATCGATTGTAATGCAACTCCTCCTAGACCATTTCAGATAGAAACTTAAAACTTTAGGGATGATTGCACATATGGACATAGGGATGTGCATGACACTTGGAATTTTGGCATGACACCAGGGCCAGGAGTGGTGGGCGGGGGGGGGGGGGGGGGGGTTGAGAATGTGGGATCAAAAATTAATGTCATTAACGGCTTGGTGGATTTCAAACTAATAAGGACACTATGGTGGTAGGCTTCATAACTTATATACAGATTTTTGATTGGTCAAATCTTTTGTCGGGGAAATCTTTGATTTTATGAAAAATTTACGGAAAATTGTCAAAATACTACTACTCATTAAAAGCGTTGCAAAATTCAACCTAAATCAGCTGGAAAGACCATATTGGTGTAGGCTTCAGAGCTTATATGCAGAATTTTGATTGGTAAACTTTTTGGGTGAAAATCTTAGATTTTATGAAAAATTTACCGGAAATTGTCAAAATACTACTCCTCATTAACAGCTTGGCGAATTTCAACCTAATTGGTCTGGAAATGCCATATGGGTGTAGGCTTCAGATTTTCTGAACAACTTATTGAAAATTATCAAAACTCATCTCCTTCTTAACCGGATGTTGGATTTTAATCCAAATTTGGCTGGAAGTATTCTAGTGGTAGGTTCTAGAACTTCTATTCAGAATTTTGTTTGGTCGATTTTTTGGTGACCATCTTGGATTTTTGGGGAAATTATCCATCATGTCTAACCGTTTCCTGCCGAAACCGGCCAAATCAGCCCCTGCAGTGGTCATGAGGAATGCCCATTTGCAGACCAGTACAAGAGTATTTATTAAAAGTTACCATTTCAAGGACTTCCAGTGGTAAATTTCCAAAAATAATCTCTTGGCCTGCAAATGGACATTCAATAAGCAAATATTTTAATATTCTTGACCAAATATAAACAATAAAAGGTGAAATGCAAATGGTTCAAATGCTAATGGTCCAGGTGAGCATCACAGGCCCTTGGGCCTCTTGTTATTAATTCATTATTAAGTGGTGTGATGATGATGATGAACACCTGAAGAAGGGAAAACCTCTTTCAGCTGCAATGAGTTTTTCTTCAACCTTCTCCACTGTCTTGTCCCCCAGGTCTTGTCCACCATATCTTGTCCACTGTGTCTTGTCCCCCGTTTCTTGTCCCCCGGGTCTTGTCCCCCGTGTTTTGTCCCCCGTGTCTTGTCCCCCGTGTCTTGTCCGCCGGGTCTTGTCCCCGGGTCTTGTTCCCCGTGTTTTGTCCCCCGTGTCTTGTCCCCCGTGTTTTGTCCCCCGTGTTTTGTTCCCCGTGTCTTGTCCCCCGTGTCTTGTCCACCGGGTCTTGTCCCCCGGGTCTTGTCACCCGTGTCTTGTCCACCGGGTCTTGTCCACTACAAGCGTTCTGAGCTCCTGTAGGTTGTTTCTCATCATTACTGGTCTGAGAGTCTCTGAAGTCTGATCACAAAACACTTAATGAATTGATTTTATAGTGTCCTTTGCATACTTAACCCTTTAATGGTCAAATTTGTTCACAATTTAAATATCTGCCTATTGAATGTCCATTTACAGGCCAAGAGAATACAATTTTTGAAAATATATCACTGGAATGACTGGTTCGGTTATCGAGCCAGTCATTCCAGTGGTAAATTTCCAAAAATTATATTCTCTTGGCCTGTAAATGTACCTTCCACAAGACCATTACAGAGGCCGGTATTGGCAGGCTTGACCATTAAAGGGCTAATATCTGTTGGCACGCACCACTGCAAATTCTAGTGCTTTCTGAGCAGGCATATCTTCTGGTATTCGAAGAACATGTTCATGCACATACCATCGCTGTTCTACTATCCTCCCAAATAGTGGTATACTAGCTCAGTGCTGTTGCATCAAGGTGAATAACTATTGTTTGTAGACTAATGATAGCTTTATACTGGCATGACCGGTTCTGTGCAGGACACAGGCATCAAGGTGAATAACTATTGTTTGTAGACTAATGATAGCTTTATACTGGCATGACCGGATCTGTGCAGGACACAGGCATCAAGGTGAATAACTATTGTTTGTAGACTAATGATAGCTTTATACTGACATGACCGGATCTGTGCAGGACAGGCATCAAGGTGAATAACTATTGTTTGTAGACTAATGATAGCTTTATACTGGCATGACCGGTTCTGTGCAGGACACAGGCATCAAGGTGAATAACTATTGTTTGTAGACTAATGATAGCTTTATACTGACATGACCGGATCTGTGCAGGACAGGCATCAAGGTGAATAACTATTGTTTGTAGACTAATGATAGCTTTATACTGGCATGACCGGTTCTGTGCAGGACACAGGCATCAAGGTGAATAACTATTGTTTGTAGACTAATGATAGCTTTATACTGACATGACCGGATCTGTGCAGGACAGGCATCAAGGTGAATAACTATTGTTTGTAGACTAATTATAGCTTTATACTGACATGACCGGTTCTGTGCAGGACACAGGCATGAAGGTGAATAACTATTGTTTGTAGACTAATGATAGCTTTATACTGACATGACCGGATCTGTGCAGGACACAGGCATCAAGGTGAATAACTATTGTTTGTAGACTAATGATAGCTATATACTGGCATGACCGGATCTGTGCAGGACACAGGCATCAAGGTGAATAACTATTGTTTGTAGACTAATGATAGCTTTATACTGGCATGACCGGTTCTGTGCAGGACACAAGCATGAAGGTGAATAACTATTGTTTGTAGACTAATGATAGCTTTATACTGGCATGACCGGTTCTGTGCAGGACACAGGCATGAAGGTGAATAACTATTGTTTGTAGACTAATGATAGCTTTATACTGACATGACCGGATCTGTGCAGGACACAGGCATGAAGGTGAATAACTATTGTTTGTAGACTAATGATAGCTTTATACTGGCATGACCGGTTCTGTGCAGGACACAGGCATCAAGGTGAATAACTATTGTTTGTAGACTAATGATAGCTTTATACTGACATGACCGGATCTGTGCAGGACACAGGCATCAAGGTGAATAACTATTGTTTGTAGACTAATGATAGCTTTATACTGGCATGACCGGATCTGTGCAGGACACAGGCATCAAGGTGAATAACTATTGTTTGTAGACTAATGATAGCTTTATACTGGCATGACCGGATCTGTGCAGGACACAGGCATCAAGGTGAATAACTATTGTTTGTAGACTAATGATAGCTTTATACTGGCATGACCGGTTCTGTGCAGGACACAGGCATGAAGGTGAATAACTATTGTTTGTAGACTAATGATAGCTTTATACTGGCATGACTGGTTCTGTGCAGGACACAGGCATCAAGGTGAATAACTATTGTTTGTAGACTAATGATAGCTTTATACTGGCATGACTGGTTCTGTGCAGGACACAGGCATGAAGGTGAATAACTATTGTTTGTAGACTAATGATAGCTTTATACTGGCATGACCGGTTCTGTGCAGGACACAGGCATGAAGGTGAATAACTATTGTTTGTAGACTAATGATAGCTTTATACTGACATGACCGGATCTGTGCAGGACACAGGCATCAAGGTGAATGACTATTGTTTGTAGACTAATGATAGCTTTATACTGACATGACCGGATCTGTGCAGGACACAGGCATCAAGGTGAATAACTATTGTTTGTAGACTAATGATAGCTTTATACTGGGATGACCGGATCTTTAGCCAGTTAATGATCAGCATCGGTTAAGAAAAGAAGCCCATTGTGCTTCAGGAATGACTATTTGTAGGGTGATAGAAGACTAAAAACTTTATCACTGAAATGACTGGCTACGCCTTTAACCCTCGAATTTGTTCAAGATAATTTGAATTTTCTCAGCCCAGGCTAGACAGTTCTCCTAAAAAGGAGGTTAAGATAAGTTACAGGTTACTTGGCTAATGTCAATTTGCAGACCAAGGGAATACTCGGTTATCGAGCCAGTCATCCTAGTGGTAAATTTTCTTTCAGAAGTACCGATCTCTTGGTCTGCAAATGGACATTTCTTAACACCACTGCAGACACCGCATCGGCTGATATGAGTGTTAAACGGCTAAGTTATCGAGCCAGGCATTTCTGTGGTAAATTTTCACAAACATTTTCTTATCCTGCAAATGTTTAGGTATTCCTCAAGTTCACTGCAGTAACATTTTATTGGCTGACTTGAGCATTAACTGATTAAGGAAGCAGTTATGGTGAAGCATTTTCAAAATACATTTCTCCCTTTATCGTCAATTTATAGATCAAATTTAAATTACTCATTATATAATGTAATAAAACGCACAATTGTTTACTGATATTTAATATAACGTATAAATTATATATATATATATATATATATATATATATATATATATATATATATATATATATATATTGTTTATTGCCATATATTGTGTTGTGTTCTTGCTGTTTCCCATCTGATTGACTGATCTACTCCTCACGATCTCATTTCCCATAAATATTTTGCAGAATTTTCCCAAATCTTAAACTTGCTTTATTATTTAGTTTTCACATGATACCTTTAAAATGGCTTCACAGATTTCAATCATGAGTGTTGCATCATGGTAATACCTCATCTGTGATTGCATTTCAACAAAATACATCCATAATTACTAAAGTTACCTAATACACTTAGGATTCATGTTTATTCCCGGGGCTGCATAAAATGTGGGAGATAGAGATAAGCATATACAACCGGCTATCCATCCTACTGTCCCCACATCCCCACATCCCATCTGTTTGTCCCCACATCCCGACATACCGGCTATCTGTTATTTTGTCCGTAACCACTATTAATACAGTTTTTAACTTATGATTCGTGTGAAAATTGGTTATACATGTAGTCGTGACATTATAGTATTTTGGCATTGACCGGGAATCTAAACCACAACCGGCGAGAACGCCTAGCATCATAGCCCACAAATGCGTCCACCACACCAATGCTGCGAGACGACTTGCGGCATTGGTGTGGTGGATTCGTTTGTGGGCTATGGTGCTAGGCGCTCTCGCCGTTTGTGGGTTCAATTCCCTGTCAATGTGAAAATTGGGAAATCTCCATATTTGGCAGAGATCTTGCCGGAAAACTTTAATTCGTCAAAATTAGTCATTACCTGCCAGATCCTGGAGAGTTTTTATGTGGCGACTGTTGTTTTTGTGTCTCCATCCATCTGTCTATCAACCTTTGCTTTAAAAGGTCCCAATGGGGTAGGTTTCCGAACTTGTATACAAAATTTTGATTGGTCAATCTTTTGGATGAGATTCTTAGATTTTATGAGAAATTTACTGGAAATTGTCAAAATGCTTCTGCTCATTAACATTAACCACATGGCGGATTTAAACCAAATTTGACTAGAATACCCCTATCAATGTAGGCTGCAGAACTTCTATTCAGAATTTTGCTTGTTCAAGTTTTGACATGAAAATCATAGATTTTATGAAAAATGTACCAGACAATATTGGTTGGAAACTTGGGTGGAATGGTCCTGTGGCAGTATGCTTCAACATATCAAACGAGACATTTGATTGGTCAATTTCTTTGGTGGCTATCTTGGATTTTTTGGCAAATTATCCAACATGTCTATTTCAATGCAAGTGATTCAAATGCTAATGGTCCAGGTGAGCGTAACGCTCATCACATGCTTCTGGACTTCTTGTTTCATATCATAACTTCCTGGCGATGTGGCGAATATGCATAGTTTGCATTTATCAGAAAATGAGTTAAATTTTACAAATATTGAAATTTATCTACAGCTTAAACAAAGCGATATTCAAGCATGATTCTATTAACAAGGTTTACTTGTTCTATCTAGGTTAATATCAAATGCACGATGTATCACTAAGTTCCAGGATGTGTTTGTAATATCAATCTGCATGTATTCGCCACTTCGTGAAAAAAATCATATTTTACAACTAGGTAATATTCGGCATTAGTATGATGTCACAAAACTAGCACATTTATACAATATATGATGAGAGAATTCAAACGAAGTTACATTTCGAAATGTACGTTCTAGACCTGAAAAGCCAGTGATGGGTAATGCACACAATCAAATGTAAGTTGTCAAATTAGCTTAAACAAGCTATAATTAACCTCATCTTTAGTGAGGTAGAATTTGATGTGAATCAGAATGGCTATGATACCTTACGTTGTTCCTGTACAAAGGCTCATGATTATGATGTCAGGGTACTTTGCACGTGCGAGTTTGGATGCTTCCTCTACACATGTCGGTTTAGGGGTGCTCAGAAATTCACCTCGTCTATTTTCTCCAACTGGAAGTGTTGCAAACGTGATTGACAGATGGGACAGTTTGAAGAAGCGTTCTTACCCTCTTTCTTGAGAATCTGAATTTGCATAACATTCTTCCAGTCAATTCCGCCCCCCCCCCCCATCCCTTCTAAAGACTGTCGCGTTCTCAGAATCACGAGTTTCAGAGAATATGCTTTCCAGTCTAAGATATCAGAAGTCTTGACTTCGTTGATACTGTATGGCCTTGTGTTGATTCTCTCCATGGTTTGTCTTTAAAAAGTGCAGCGTCATGGATTGTACTGATCTAGACTCAGAAAGCATATGAACATTGCTGGAACAATAGAACTTTTATTTTGTCCTGGGCATCCATTAGCAAACAGGGCAACCTCTTCTGTTCCTTGCTCATCAATTTCTATTAGGAAAATGTACACATTCGTTGCTATTTCATTAGCGCCTCGAGCAGATAAACTTGTATGCCATAAATAACAGTATTTCCTGTCTATTGCCAATATCAAAAATGGTGAAATTGTAGTCTGAGTGTCTCATCTTATAGTGGCAGGTAAATGACGTGGTCTAGGTCAAAGCATACTACAGTCAACATGTTGTCAGTCAAAGTCAGTCAGTGAAGCTTTTATTTCCCTAATCATCTCCTTTTCCTTAATGTGTGTGCAGAATAGTCATCTTGAAGCGAGTCTGGCCCTCATCTGATCCCGATTGGAATGCATCACAGAGACCACATCTGATCCCGATTGGAATGCATCACAGACACCACAAAGATCCTTTTTGGTACATGGAATTTGACCTTCATTGTAGTAAAAACTGAATAGTATTTGCTCAAACTTGCATGGTCTATACCATCAAGTTCATGTTTGTATAGCTGATGCATCTTTGCAATTGTCAGGTATAAAGAAAGGTACTGAAAGTAGTCTTGGACTGACAATACTGAGGCTCCATTCAGGGAAATTTGTCGATATGATTCTGGAATTGGTCTGTCAATGAATCATCGCTTTCTTTGTTTTTACTCTGATGCCTGCCTCGCATTTCACCCTTTAATACACCAAGTTTTCCCTTGCTTCTCTTTAACACAGTGGTGTGTACTTGTCGTTCTGATATTCCTACTGCACTTAGGAACATAATCCGACAAACCTTTAGTTGGTGGCCATCAGAACCGGGTAAGAAGCATTGCATAGTTTTTTTACTGAAACTGCATTTCTCCTTGGTAGAGCGACCTGGTATATGGGTAATGGCATGCCTCGAAATCCACTCTCTCTCTCTCTCTCTCTCTCTCTCTCTCTCTCTCTCTCTCTCTCTCTCTCTCTGGGATTGCAGGTCTATTAACTCATAATTGGTGTTTAATGAACATCCGTCACTCGTCACATAGAGAGGCATGCACAGGAGAACATGTTACGTTCACAAGAAGCAGAGTTGCATCTTGGCTTTAAAATCTTCCGAGCTGGCATTTCTTTGCCAGAGTTTTCACTGCTGTAGGATAAGCCACGATCCCGGAAGAATTTGACTGACCGTTAGTTCGACTTACTTTCACTGGAGTACTCACAGATATTTTCTCACGTTTCATACCTTCCACGTTTAATGATTCTGGCTGAATTAAAGTGACGGACTCGATAGTATTGGCTAAATCCACAGATAGAACATCGTCTGAACTGTCCTGCTCGCTAACGGATGGCATGTTTTCAGATGAGGTAGCGGCATTGGGATTCCATCCAGATGTCTGTGCAGTATCAGAACAATAATCACTTGTGCTTGCCCTTTCTTCTGTTAAGTTAATTAGAGGATTGTCTAAGCTAACATGTTCAACCCTAACACTGTCAATAGTTTTTTCTACCCCGTCACTGACCTTTCTAGGTGGATTGGTCACTAAATTATTATTATTATTATTATTATTATTATTATTATTATCATCAGAGTAGGTTGCTTGATTAGTACTTTTGGAAAGTGGCATATTATCATCACTGCTATCTGATTCCGTGCCCAGTGGCATGTACTCCCTCTGGGTCTATGTCAGAATCATAAGTTGGGTTTATATCAGAGTCATTCATGCTACTAGTTTCAACTGATTCCTGATCGTCATGCTCGTTCACTTTGTCACTGGCAACAATGTCTCGGGCAGAATCGCTAGTTCGATTCGAAAGTTCTCTATCCATCGTCTGTATATGTAAAGGTTTGTCTAAATTTTCATCATCAGACTCGGGTCCCACCATTTCACCCCATTTGGCTTGAGGAACCGTATAATACCTGCTACCTGTCTCTAGCTCTTGTTCTAAGTCAATCACCGCACCATCATACCACGTTTTCTCTGGTTCCCACAACATTCTGACCCTTGCTCCTTGGCGAAACTTTGAATGGCACACCAATTCATCCGAAGACACCACATTGTCGCCAGTATCGCCATCCCATCTCACAAGCACGTCGAATTGCTCCACCGACTCCATTTGGGATTATATCAGAGTCACTCATGCTACAAGGTCCAACTGATGCCTCATCGTCATCCTGGTTCACTTTGTCCCTGGCAGCAACATCTCTGGCTAAATCGCTGGTTTGATTCGTAATGTCTTCTCCATCCATTGTCTGTATGTGCAGATGTTTGTCTAGATTTTCATCATCAGAATCGGTTTGCACACCTTGAGCAAGTTTGGCTACAGGAACGTTATCATCATTGCTATCAAAATCTTCCCATTCTACCTCAAATCAGCACACCATCAAACCACGTTTTCTCTGGTTCCCGCCACATTCTGACCCTTGCTTCTTGGCGAAACTTTGAATGGCACACCAATTCATCCGAAGACACCACATTGTCGCCAGTATCATCATCCCATCTCACAAGCACGTCGAATCGCTCCACTCACTCCATTGTCTAGAAGAAGGATGAGGAGGAGAAGAAGAGGAGGATGATGATGATGAAGAAGTGTCTTACAGACCATCAAAATTTAAAGTTTCAATAGAGCAGAATGCTAAAACATGCTTATGGTGCTAGAGGAATGGGTGCGCTGGCCAACAGGACACCCACCTTTGGAAAGAACCCTAAATTCTGCCCCAATAGACATATTGCTTTCTTGATCCACCACCCCAAACATGACCACGCCACCCAGCCTAAAAATTATGGATACATCACAGTTCCATAACATAGAAAGCTATGTTAAACTAGAAATCTATGTTGGAATAGCCCATTATATTAGTTCAAAAATATTTGTTCCAAGACGCACCCCAGATGCACCCAGCCCCAGCATCTCAGCTTACCGCCACGCATCTCCTGTATATGTCAACCCACCAGTAGGCCTATCGTTATTGCAGGGTCTATTATTCGACTTCATGGCCTACACACACAGTCATTATTAAGCAATCCTAATTTATTCGTCACTTTGTGGAGATAAAGGTCGGTTGGGTTCGGCCAGATGCGTATTTCACGAAATGACGAATATGGATTCGCTACTTCGTCAAAAAGACAATTAACACAACCATGCCATTTGTCACTTCAGTTTTCCTATGTCTCCAAATTGGTAATGATTACAGATTCGTCATTTACATAGGAGAAAGAATTATGCTTTCATATCTATTTGGTATATATAACTCAAAAAGCGAAAAAATGCATATTCGCCAAGAAGGGGACGAAATGACATGGCTATTTTTCGGACTTGGAAATAATTATCATTGGAAATTGTTTCTGGAAAAGTCTATTATGATAATGTATCCATCTATATCATATTTATTATCTTACTGGTGCAGCGGGCTACTGTATTCTAGATACCGCGAATGAACATTGCTAGTCTACACGAGACCAGCCTTGTGATCCCTTGTTTATACACACCGTGCATGTGTTCGTGTAGGGGCGCGCATGCGGTCGCACACGGGTGCATACGTGTGTGCATGATTGTGTGCTGAGCAAGTGAATGGTATGAAACAATGTGTGTGTGCGTGCGTACGTACGTACACGCACGCACACCCGTCTGCCAAAGACACAATCATGCGGGCACACATTGACATGCATGCTCAGCGCACAATCATGCGCGCAAGCACTCAATCACACAAAAACATGTTCCCTGGGGAATTGTCCATTGGTGTCCTTGAAAAGTTCAGGAATGTTGGGTGAATATTCTTGCTGGACGGCTAAATGGATGAATCCGATATGCCTCTCAAGTATATGACCTCATAATAATCAATTACGTCACATGAAGACTGACGTGCAATCATAATTGAGAGAAATACTCCGTCATGAAGCTGGAATAGTCTGTCAAGTGTACGAATTGTATGTCTTTGAAGGATTTACTATTTAATAAAATTCTGTTGAAGATATTTTAATATTTTGCAACTAATTTGACAGCAACAACACCCAGTCGAATCTTTTCAAAATATTCAACACCTGCATTATAACAGCTTGCCTTGATATTGTTATTCTGGGAATTCAGGGTGCAATCGATCCTAACATGGGCAAAGTGTGGGTGGAGCTTAGCTAGAAATGGATGAGACATATACTGGTGCAGGCGGTATCTATCTATCTATCTATCCATCTATCTATGTCTGTCTATCTATCTCTATCTATCTATCTATCTTACACATACGGATGCACATGCATTTGATGTTAAGCTGTTTTTAAGAAACAGTTTGATTTGTGATATTGGTTTCTATATAGCTTCTGAAGTTCTAAATGGCTCAGCTTTTCATAACGGTAATTAACAATTCATAATGCATTAAGTGCACTTATCATTAAAAAATTAAATATATTCAAATCACATTATAAAACAGATATTTTTAATCTGTTTAAAGGCTCAGTAACCGTCTGACTGCTGAGCTTTTTTAAAATGCAGACATTTTCCAAGGGTTATACCTGTGGACAAGCTAAATAATTTTTTTTTAATTTGACTGAAATTTTGTGGTGGCTAAGCCACCAACAACTTTAAGCCAAATTTTTTTCAAAAATATTCAGCAAGATAAGTTTGCTTATTGAAATTATCGTCCGCTGGCTTGCAGCATCGAGGCATATAAAATACCTACATGTCCAACTGCATCCCAACAACTTTCAGTCAAATTGTTTTCAAAATATACAGCAACTCAAGACTTCTCGCCATTGAAATTATTGTCTGATGGCTTGCAGCAGCGAGAGCGATAAAATACTTACATATTCAACTACATTGCTGTCAAATTTCAACCGGGAATTGCAGTAGAGTATATTTCCTAGACTACAAAGTAAAATCGATTTAATATGTTTGATTCACAAAGCATTTAACTATATTAACCCTTTCACCCACAAATCCCTGAAAATTGTATTCTTTTTTTTCTTAACATATTCTGTTGAATATTTTAACGTTAATATGACTGGAAGCCATTGCTGCCTGCATCTTCCAGTCATATTAATTTCAAATATTTCAACAGCTTTCATGTATTATTGTCGTGAAATTGAGCATCGATGAAAGGGTTATGTGTCGACTCTAGTTTATATGTGTAGACTCTAGTTTATATGTGTAGACTCTAGTTTATATGTGTCGACTCTAGTTTATATGTGTAGACTCTAGTTTATATGTGTAGACTCTAGTTTATATGTGTAGACTCTAGTTCATATGTGTAGACTCTAGTTTATATGTGTAAACTCTAGTTTATATGTGTAGACTCTAGTTTATATGTGTAGACTCTAGTTTATATGTGTAGACTCTAGTTTATATGTGTAGACTCTAGTTTATATGTGTAGACTCTAGTTTATATGTGTAAACTCTAGTTTATATGTGTAGACTCTAGTTTATATGTGTAGACTCTAGTTTATATGTGTAGACTCTAGTTTATATGTGTAGACTCTAGTTTATATGTGTAGACTCTAGTTTATATGTGTAGACTCTAGTTTATATGTTATATCGTGATATTTTGCAGCCCTGGTTGTTGGTTTTATTGGCCACTTACACCTGGGTGTATTTGAGCGCTTCCCGGAAAGGTTGTGTAGCTCTCCCGAGGGGTTGCAAAATTAGAGTTAAAAAACCTGAAATAATCAAAACTTAAGATGTTACTAGGTGTGCGCGGGTGGGGTGGTGGTGTGGTGACGTCCTTAATATAGGGCATAATGAGATTAACAATAGTAATGAAGAATGGCTATAGAATATGTATATAGGTAGATTTTTATTAACATTAAACAGCACGAAAAGATTGTATAAAGCAAGAGTAAAAACGCATTTTCTATTGATTCGCTTAGATATACGTACAGGTATCTATAAAACTACATATAAATAAGCATATAATTATATCTCATGTAAAATATGGTCTAGAGTAACCGTAAACAGAAAATAACATAGATAAGCCTACAGATGCAGTTTAGCGCAGAAATAACGTAAAAAGCTTCCAAAATAAAATGTAGTCCTACTGTTGAATATGTTGAACAGAATTGTATTGCTGGCTGGCAGCAATGTCTTCTAATTCATTTATGTACAAAATATTCAGCAGAACATTTCTTTCTAACTAACATTTCTGTTTTTGTTTTTAGAAACATCTTAGCTTATAATTTAACTGTACTGTAGGTTATCTTGGAAGATGATTAACAATGACAGCTTATATTTTAGCTGTACTGTAGGATATCGTGGAAGATGATTAACAATGACAGCTTATATTTTAGCTGTACTGTAGGTTATCTTGGAAGATGATTAACAATGACAGCTTATATTTTAGCTGTACTGTAGGATATCGTGGAAGATGATTAACAATGACAGCTTATATTTTAACTGTACTGTAGGTTATCTTGGAAGATGATTAACAATGACAGCTTATATTTTAACTGTACTGTAGGTTATCTTGGAAGATGATTAACAATGACAGCTTATATTTTAACTGTACTGTAGGTTATCTTGGAAGATGATTAACAATGACAGCTTATATTTTAGCTGTACTGTAGGATATCGTGGAAGATGATTAACAATGACAGCTTATATTTTAGTTGTACTGTAGGTTATCTTGGAAGATGATTAACAATGACGCATATTCATTCACTTTTCTATAATAAATTAAAAATTAAAATGTATATATGTGTAAATATTAATTGTATAACATTATTTAGGCTTACGTAGCTATGATATGTGTATGTCCAAGCTATACACGTTGTTGTTATTATTATTATTTTTATTATTATTATTATTATTATTATTATTATTATTATTATTATTTTTATTATTATTATTAACTAATGACTATAAGTAACCAGTACAGCGACATAACGTGTAAACACAGTGATTCCGTTTGACGATGTTAATCCGAAGTCAGTCTCATTCACGCGACGCAAATAACATTTGTGACTCCATACGGACATTATTCCAAAATCGCATGTGCACATGATTGACCGTAACACTCATTAAGTGGTGTTTACACTATATGGTTAATCCGAAGTAAGTCCAATCGATCGAGAAAAAAAATCCACTTACTTGTCAGAACTTGTATTTATTCCTACATGAGTAAAACGAATTTTTGTGATTGCTTGGGCTTAATTCGGAGTATCTCTCCAGTGTGAACCCAGCCTTAGATTAGCCCCTCTTGTGTCAACGGCGCCTCAAAGCGCTCAAAATACTACTTGATATTTAAATTAAACATTTTAATGGCCAAAAATGTTCAAGATATTTTAATTTTAGAAGACTATGTTTTGTAAATTTACCACTGAATTTTTTTTTCGCAGACTTGACCATTAAAGGGATAATGGTAAACCAATTTAAAGTTTTTACTTAAGCCAGGGTCTATCTGCAGGCCGAGAGAAGAGTATTTTTGAAAATGTACCACTAGAATGACTGGCTCGGTTACCGAGCCAGTCATTCTAGTGGTACATTTTCAAAAATACTCTTCTCTAGGCCTTTCAAATAGCCATGTCTGAAGACCACTGCAAAGTTGTTTTTGGCCAGTTTGATCATTAAAGGATTAAGTTGACACGCTGAGTTAATGTATATGAGTCAATGGAGTTTCTGCATAAAAGCTACTGACTGGACTATAGTAGTCAACAGAGTTACCAAGATACCCCATCATTTAAGCTCGAGTTCCATATTCTATTCATCACATAATCTCCTAATTAAAACACAGTCTTGCAAGGTTCCGTTACACACGTGTCTATCCATAGTGACAGAAAACCTGACGCCGAAGATGAGTATATTACTGGAGACATAATTGCGACCACATTTTCTACTATCAAAGATAAGTCACTAAGGATTTCTACTATGCCTCAATAGGGGGATCCGATCTGTCACTTAAGTATCTGTCTCCATAATCAAATGCGTCACATGTTAGCTGAAGTCTCCATCAAAATGACGTCATGAAAATCGAAGTCCGTCACGAAAGTGTAAGAATAGTATGTCTTTGTTGAATCTATAATCGGTGATAGGCAGTAACAGATCCCAGTCAAATTAGTTTTTACCTGTATAATTATCTTGCAATTTATATTCTAGGAGTTGAGGTTTCAAAGTTTCAAATCGACTCCTACACTGTTACGCATAGCTAGAAATGGATCCCTGTGTTGCCATGGATATTACATCTTATGGTCAACCCATCTTTTTGTCCACAAAATGCAGCAACTCGTTCGTCCGGTTTTGATGGATGCAGTTATTATATTCTATGGCAGATGATAAGACATTTTGAGTAAAATGTAAGTATATCACACTGTTAAAATGTAAAGAACTACATTTGAATAGCAGGGTTTAGTAGTTTATAAAATAAATTCTATCATCGGTTAAGGCTGTATGGCAATCTACATATCCAAGCGTATTGTATACAATAAACTAGTCTACTGGTCATGTATTTCACACAAAACTAGAGACATTGTAGATTCTAAAAACATCACAGCAATCGATAACGGACATTTCCGGTTTTAGCCATGCCCCACCCATCTCTAGCTAAGCTCCACCCACACCTCGCTCGTGTTGGGATCGATCAATCTTTGAACACCCTGACTATAAATTTCCAAAAAAAATACACAGGTAAGCTGTTGAATATTTTGAAACTAAGTTGACTTGGTGCTGTTGCTGCCTAAGGCAGCAACAGCGCCCAGTCAAATTGGTTTCAAAATATTCAACAGCATGTTTATTAAATATCAAAGAATTACTAAGACATACAATTCATACGTCTCGGACTGTTTGAGATTTTATGACGGTCTATATGGACCCCTTTGTGAGCTAATGATTGTGATG
Source organism: Chaetoderma sp. LZ-2023a (assembly GCA_034401795.1). Classification (NCBI taxonomy): domain Eukaryota; kingdom Metazoa; phylum Mollusca; class Caudofoveata; order Chaetodermatida; family Chaetodermatidae; genus Chaetoderma; species Chaetoderma sp. LZ-2023a. The sequence goes on along the minus strand of CM067360.1, from coordinate 8,910,610 downwards.
CCATCATACACATGCTGAGCTGATTATGACGTCGTACGAGGTCATATGATGGATGGATACTCTGGAAAGGTGAATTGTCGAATCATGGCCTACAAGAATGTTGTCAAAGCATCAAAAGTAACATGTGCGAATTGGATGATGATTGATAGGTAGATTTGTACTCGGGTAAGTTTGTGGTTCATCTCACCCTCATACTAACCTTAGAATAAACTATATGTGGATGAAAAACTTAATTAGGCAATGTAAAGGCATAGGTTACTTGCAATCAACGAAAACTAACTTGATAAAATTCTATCGCTATCTAACCAGCGAGTATTAAATAAAAACTGTTTGAACATTAATGACCTTGAGCATGAATACAGTCTTGTAACATATCATAACCTCCTTGGAGAATCGCATTAACATGCGTAAGTGTATCATATTAAGCAGATAGATTTCAATATGTCACCAACAATTAACAATAATTAGCAATAATTAGCAATTAGGTAGAGGCAGTAGCGAAATTGTGCATACTAACTAGCTTGTGTCTATATGTATGAAGTAAGTAAGTTAATCCGCTAGCGTGAAACTCTTGTGCTCAGGAACCCGGGCTTCAGTAGCTCAGGATCGATAATTTAATAAGTTGTACGAGTTCTTCAGCTGAATAATCACTACCTCCTAAATGACAATTTTTCAGAAGGCATCGATGGACTGAATGTGTGCCAGCCTAATGGATTCCAATGCTGGACATCTGATTAGAAAGTCTTCCAACGTTCCCTGTTCAGATTTACATAATTGGCATAATGAACGATATCTGTTTGAAATCTACTTCGGCTCTCTTATAGTACATGCATTCCAGTGATAAGTTTCAATTTGACAGATATACAGGCTCTCAGAAAAGCAGCCAGCTTGTAGTGCAGGATCCAGTGTTCATAGAATAACTTGTATTTTATTCAGATACCTCAGTGACCTGGACCATGGTATAGTTCTTCCTTCCAGTACAGCTGAATAGCTTTCTCAATCAGGAACTTCCACTTCTCCTTCTGTATAGGATCATCCAGATATACTTCAGCATCCTCTAAGCAATACTTCTGCAGTATTCTTTTTAACTCCATAAACCAGACTTTCAATAGAGTTTACAGACAGTTGTCACCTAGCTATTTTCTTTTCAAGCGATGGTTCTGGCAGATTGTAGATGGAATTAAAAAGCATAAGTGCCTTATGATACACATGTGCTTCAACTGGGAGAACAGCCGTTAAGATATATATTGTTGGATCAGGTGTATTCTTTGGTAATGAGAGAAGTTGCTTCAGAAACCAGACTCAATAGAGTTTACAGACAGTTGTCACCTAGCTATTTTCTTTTCAAGCGATGGTTCTGGCAGATTGTAGAATGAATTAAAAAGCATAACTGCCTTATGATACACATGTGCTTCAACTGGGAGAGCAGCCGTTAAGATATATATTGTTGGATCAGGTGTATTCTTTGGTAATGAGCGAAGTTGCTTCAGAAGCCGTTTTGGTACTTCTCCAGTTTGGACAGATGCACACCGCCGGGGAAAAAGACCCACCAACAATACGGTTTTTATCATATTTTATGAATTAAAAAGAATTTGAAAATTTTTCACAACTCAATACTATCACTGTTAAAACTTCGATTAAAGTCATCACACCCCATAACATTCACCTTATGACGTCATCGCGTGAATCAGTATTATATTTCTCTTGCATATTATTAATGGTGTATGAAGGAGCTTTTGTGAACTAACAGCAAACTATTATTTACGCAGTGACGTCATATCACATCAATCCTTCGCGTGATGACGTCACTCAATGATTCTCATGGAAAATAGAAGAAAATAACTATAGGGGCCTACAGGAAGGCAATTGAATATTTTGAAACTAATTTGACTGGAACCTGTAGTTGCCATAGGCAACAAATCCCAGTCAAATTAGTCTCAACATATTAAGCAGAATATTCTTTACATCGGAAAAGCTTTGGTGTTCCTGATCTGTGAGTGTTAAAGGGTTAACAAATGGCTTCTTGATTGTGACGTCAGTTAACAAGTGGCTTCTTTTGATTGTGATGTTAACTAACAAGTGACTTCTTTTGATTGTGATGTTAACTAACAAGTGGCTTCTTTTGATTGTGACGTCAGTTAACAGGTGGCTTTTTATAAATCATTATTCTATTCTGCGCGAGTCTGGCAGTATAGTATTTAAACCTATAGACCATCGCCTACTATTAAATTCAATTATCATGGTAATTTAATTGCCGGGCCATTTTATACAAACAAACTAATATTATGATAACATGAAAAATAATTTTCTTTCATTCACGTCAACTGCAGGTTCAGGAGCCAGTCGTATCTTTTATAGTCAATATATGTTCTCTCCAAGAGAAAACAATTCGTACAATGGTACTAGGCCTATTGCTTCATCGTGATATAATGATATGTAAATAATTGCACCTTTATTGAATTGCTTTAAGATAAATGATTAATTAATTGGTCGTCAAATGTATATTGCTAGATTAACATTACGACATGTCACATGTCGTCTCGCCTAATTAAAACATTAATCACAATTAATTACATATCACCTCACCTTTAAACCAATGGCCTCAATAATTTAAATAGTAAAGCCTGATAAGGTCTTTATATTGCTTATAACTTGTACGCAATATATGAGAACCGGATGAAGAGTGCACTTGCGTGCGCGCGCGTGCGTATGTGGGTGTGGTGGTGGTGGTGTTATCGGTCACAATAAAATATTTAATACATTCACAGAATGACTCGAGAACGCAATGAAGAGTGCAGTTGTGCGTGCGTGCGTGCGTACGTGCGTGCGTGCGTACGTACGTGCGTGCGTGCGTGCGTACGTGCGTGCGTGTATGGGATGGGGATGGTAGGGGAGAGGGCCGGGTTGAGGGGGAAGTTGTCGTCAACGTAATTAAAATATTATTTAATACATGCACAGCCTACGAGGCCTACTCGATTAAAGCATTATTGATATGTAAATTAATTATTTTAATGGAATGTCCCACTTTCAGTTCACTTTACTATGGCACCTCGAGATTATGCTTAGAATGCCATTACTGAAAGGCGTTGCTGTTATACGCCTACCACTTGTGTAACTGGCTCTGTAACTGAGCCAGTCATTCCAGTGGCTGGTTTTCAAACAGCAACACCTGTTAGTACCGTCATTCTACAACTGTTCTGCAGATTTCATTCTACTTCAAACTTTCACCAATTGCTCATATTAATCCTTCCACAATGTCATAATGTCCATCTCTCCATGAGCATTTACAACACAAAGATTGGACATCTTGTCGTCGGAATACACGTCCACCGATTGAGGGTCATCAAAGTGGATCTTCATTTCTGTGTTCATCACCAGTACGTCCCCATCTTTCTCTATGTCCAGCTTGACCAGTCTGTTAGCCGCTGGATTGCATACGTAAATATTATTACCGGCAACACATACGCCTCTAGGCTGAAACGTGTCATCACTCGGAATATTGGCACTGTAAAAACATAAATGAATAGATAATATAATAATTAAGCTGAGTATTTCCTTCTGTCTTCTTCATATGGCATCCCATGGAGAATAGAAACGAGTCAGTGATAACATATAGTTTCTTAATCCCAAGCATATGCCTTTTCGATTCGACGACTATTTAATGTACACGTACTTTCACCAATCTAGGGCCTATCTTAAAGAACCGCCATCGTTTATGAAAGTTTGCTTTATAGTGCATGTTCAACTGGAAATTTATATATAGGTAAAATCTATTGCAACTGTGCTATTGCGCGAGGAAGGTATACCGTATATACATTAGCCTAGTGTAGATACATTCTAGGGACCAACCCCTTTTCCATCAAAGGTTATATGCACGTGACAATGACCTCATGAGACGAAGACAGTCTCGGCAGATTGAAAGTTCTTCTGCTCAATAACAGGAACTAGTGCAAAGTGTACAGCGCACGACCAGTGTCACACACGTCCATCTGTTGAAAGATATTAGAACATGCTATTCATTCCGGCATCATGACTCCCTTCCATGAACACTCCCTATTAACAGACTGTCAGGATGGTTTTAGAAAATATAGGATCATTTGAGAGTCAACTTATCAAAACAGTTCATGACTTAGCTAATGGATTTGATGTTGGACAACACAGTGATTCTATCCTGGTCTATTTAACAATACCGTTGACACGGTTACTTCCTAGCGCTTATTATGCAAACTTGAGATTATGGAGATATAGACAATATTAGTGCACTATTAAGATTGCATAGGTAATCGTCAGTAGAAGCTTCTTAATGACCAATCCTCCAACGACGCCTCAGCTGTGCATCGGTGGTTTGTTCACGGCCCATGACTTTTCTTAGAATTGATAAACGCGCTAGCAGAGGACATCACTGCATTTATAACAGTACGCATTGCAAATGACTGAGTTTGTCAGGTGGTCATCAATGGAAGGTGACAGCAAATGTGACCTAAACGGTCTGTAGGCAGCACAACCACGCCATTTCTTTTCACATACTCAATTCATGACCAGCAAATAAAGAGGATTGATAATGTGAAATACCACGGATTGACAGTTTAAAACAGACTCTCTTGGAATGGACACATTAATTGAAATGCAAAGAAAGCTGATCTCGAAAGATCATTTCCGCAACGCAACATATGCATCTGTCCAATGAAGGTCACGTCACAGTGCTACACCACATCTGTAAGACAACTGCTCAACTATGCATCGATAATGCAGGTTCTGCATTGCCAGTCTAACAATAACAAACTTGAAGTAGTTCCGAGAACACCAGCCCGTTTCATGAAAGAGGACACCATACTGAACAGCTGTATTGCTTGATTGATTCACGTCAGCCAGCTATATGCCTATAGTCTTAAAGAGTGTCGTGTTCAGGTAAAAATTTGTGATGTAGGCCCTTACAGGATTACAAAGAGACTGATTGACATCTTAATCTTTAGAAACCAAAATGCAAAATTGGAAAATTCATTTAGCCCATACAGCTTAATAAATATTCTTTTTTCTTATGGAGTTCACTACCTCATGCACTCGCATCGTTGAGAGGCAAGATTTGGAGATACGTGTATGTCTTTCGTTAAGTTAAAGTCCCAGTCTGGTAAGCCGACCTAGCGAATTATCAGTGACACGTTTTGTAAATAGACACATTTTATCTTTTATCATCCGCTGCCACGCAAAGTCCGACAACTCTATCTATGGCTGATGTACTCGAAAAGAAGACGAAGATGACGGAAGAGGGTGAGGAACAGAAGCAGGAGGAGGTGTAGACTATCAACATATGCAAATCGTACAAGAGGTGTCTATTGCTGTGATGTTGGATCTTAGAAATCAAATGTTCATAACTAGATAGCTAGCACAGAAGCCTATTACTCCTCCGAATTCTCATAAAATGATGGTGATGAACTAAGCCTAGCAGCTTTTTGATAGTCCGGGTTCTTTGACTCCGCCGTGTATAGCATGTATAAATTATGATATAACTGGCAGGGTCAGAGAAACCGGCCTGCTTTTTGGACAATTACAGGACTTGTATTATTGCTTCTCTAATCTATCCTTGAATGTAGACCATTAGACATGTCTATGGTATATGCCAATAGACTTACTTATTTGTCACATACATTTACATATATCAGACAATAAGCATATGGATTGATTACCAAGCAACTTTTAAATTCAGATAAATCAGGTCTGATACGGAGTCATCATAAATACTTGATATATTGAAACATCTTCAGCTCATACAGTTCATCATTCACTATTCCTCCAGGAAAACGTTGCCTACATTAGTGGAACCAGTTAAAAACTAGAGCCCATTGTAGGAAATGTACGGTCTAAAGGCTGTACTTAGTGAGCAACAACTGTCGGCAACGTCATTCTAATCATTAGTATCGCTTCGCAGAGTATTTAGAATTATTGTGTATTATTCAGCAGTGAGCACGGAATACACAAGGTCCATCACGACCGTGTCATGTGTATTCACAGGGCTAACACTGCCTGCCACAGCTACAGAGGTATTGCAACAGTCTTTGTAAACGAGTTATTGGCAAGCTTTTCGCTTCAATTTGGTAGGAGCAAAATGTTAAATTTAAAACCAGGAAACGCAACTATTTAGGTCAATGTCATGTGTATATGTTTGCAGAATTCTCACACATAGTATATAGCTCATGTTTGTAGCCTAGTTATTATCTTTTTATAGCGAGACGGACTTCCGATGTTAGATATGATAATGATTATGGCAATAAGTCCCCCCCCCCAACCTCTCCCCCTCCCCACCTCTCTCTCTCTCTCTCTCTCTCCCTCCCTCCCTCTCTCTCACTCTCTCTCGCCCTCTCCCTCTCCGCTTTCACCTCCACCTGCCCCCTTCAAATGGGCGGAGCATAGCTAGAAAAGGACCCCTCTATTTGACTGACAGAAACAACTTAGATCCCCTTTAAATAATATCCTTCAATATGGTGAATTTATGGTTTCCGACCTATCAATTTAATGATACCAAGTCATTAGGAATAGGTATGGGCCCTTCCCGGATTTACTTACTAGGCGGCCTATTTTAAATGTCACTTGAGAAAGAGCAACGCGTGACTTCTTTCATGAATAGTTAATAATGCAGAACGAGGACTCTCCTACAATCATCAATGCATATTGACGCACTGGATGACTTAATGGCGATTATAATCCTATAACTTTATATGTCTGCAATTCTCAATGCATGTTTGACGCACTGAATGACTTAATAACAACTAGATTACCTAACTTTAAATGTCTGCAATAACAACTAGAACTGCAATTATTGCATAAGCCACGTATTTCATTTTGCAAATAAATGTCAAGTTTGATCAATTATGATGCCAAAAACGATAATAACCTAAAGCTATCTCCATTTACATACAAAACGTGAAATTTAGTTCAGTACCAATACCAATAAATTTCATTCGTTTTATTCATTTCATTCATACGCCATTTTCTAATAAATAACCGTAAAGATGGATAACTTTTCTGAATTCTGATTATAGAGCCTAGGGTACGATTTCTAGTCTGGTTAGCGATTGAAACAAGTGGACTGTACATAGGCCCATGCTCTATATCTAATGGAAGAAACCAATTTTAGCGAAGCCCCGCCCATCTTTAGCTAAGCTCCACCCACATTTCGCCCGCGTTGCGATCGATCGATCGATCGCTGAAGAATTCAATTTCCAGAAAACTATTACAGGTGAGCCGTTGAATATTTTGAAACTAATTTCACTGGGTGCTGTTGCTGCCTGGCTATGGCAGCAACAGCGCCCAGTGAAATTAGTTTCAAACTATTCAACAGAATGTTTATTCAAAAGTAAATACATATAATTCGTACAGCAACGCTTATAGTCCACCATCAATTAAGCGTCCGTGACTAACTTTTCTACGTCATTCATCACGAAGTTGATTATGACGCCATATGAGTGATGTATAAACTGGAAAAGACCATTGCTAAAGGAATGTGCAGGAAACTTATGCTACCCACCCCCACCCACCCCCCCCCCCCCCCCACCCCACCCCCATAGCGCGTGGAGAGGTCTCAACTCTGTTGTAACTTCTGAATCGACACCAAGGCAATCTCTCTTTGTCTTAAAGAGCCACTGATACTCGCAATTGCAATTCATTTGTGATCTATAGATATCTGTAGTGACAGGTGTTTGTTCTTTGCCTGTGTGCTCGGTCAAGCGGTGTGTGTGTAGCGTTATTAGTAGTAAATAGGCCTAGGCTGAACTGAACAGCAATGGGCCTGCTATACCTACTTGTAACGGACACAACCATACAAAGGGCACTTTAATGTGTCCCAAAAGGCGAAGACACAATGCGTTTGACCCCGCATATAAAGGGCACTTGTTAATAACGATCCTTTTCCTATGATCCGCAGGTGTTACTGCTGCTAAGTTAAATGCAAAATATGTATGCTATTCGGCCTCTATCTCACCCGCCATTATTCTTATATTAATATAATGGAGTTAATCTAGTTTAAGTTTATTGTGCGGTTATCTTTTTTTATTTCTATGAGTTAATACTTATATTGCCTGTGTCAACTTATAACAACGATCGTGTTTAACGTTAATGGCGACTACATACTTATATGTATCAGCTGTGTGAATCAAACCTCTTTCAGGGGACCACTTAAGTATGTTTTACTATTAAGTATATACGCTGATGAATATTTGGGCTTAAAGCAAACGCGTTTTCGAGTATTACTTTTAGCATTTGTACATATAAAACGCCGGTATATTTAATAAATATGATACACATAATTGTGGTATCCAGTTTATCCCCCCCCCCCCTTCATATGACGTCATAATCAACTACGTGGCGTGTAGGATGACGTCATAATCAGTTACGTAATGAATTGCTCAATTTAGTCCGTCTTAAACGCTTAATAGTCCGTCAGGTTGTACGATTTGTGTGTCTGTACTATCTAATAAACATGCTGGTGAATATTCTGAAACTAATTCAACACCCAGACAAATTAATTTCAAAATATTTCAACAGCTTGCCTGTATAGTTTTCTGGAAACTGAGATTCAGAGAGTACAGGGATCGATCGATCTCAACACAGGCAAAGCGTGGGTGGAGCTTGGCTAGAGATGGGCGGGGCACAGCAAAAAGTGTATTGCTCCATTTTCAGATTACATTAATATAATTAGAAGAATGGAAAACAATGAGACTTGACTGTTTCATTGTCTTTCCGTCCATTGGATTTGGATGTCATAATCACATACATGATGGTCACACCTTAAAGGAAATCGTGCATCTTTCCGCGGAGAATATTATAATTGACCCCTTGGTATTCTCTATAGGTAATTAACCCTTTAACACTCATATCAGCCAATGACGGCTTCTGTAGTGGTCTTGTGAAATGTCCATTTGCAGACCAAGAAAAGACGATTTTTGAAAATGTACCACTTGTATGACTGGCGCGATAATCGAGCCAGTCATTCCAGTGGTAAATTCTCAAAAATCGTCTTCTCTTTGTCTGCAAATGGACATTTTCTATGAAAAAACTGAGATTTTCATAAACAAATTCGATGGTCATGGTGTTAAAGTCACCATGCCTGTCTCTCGTTGGCTATTATCTCAGGTGTTTGCTGATGCATCCAGCAACGGCGTGTCAGTATTCAACAACAGTTTTCGTCGGCAAGATTTACATGTTTAATTAACACGCAAATCACGTCTTATGATTAGTATAGAGTTTGGCGTTCATCAGCTTATTAAAGGGATATTCCACTGGGGGATTTTGTGCATCTGGCGTAAAGTACTAATTCTCCGTATTAATTTGAGACCAAGAGCACAATTTTATGTCAACAAATAAAAAAGATATCCTCAATTTAAATTGCTAAAGTAACCAGTAGAGAGAGGCGCCATTTTGGACAAGCGGCTGACGTCACCGACACACCAAATCTCTTTGTCTGATCGAGGATAGCCGTAACCAGGGGAGGTAAATCTAGCATCTCGTGGATAATTAGCGTGTTGGCTAAACAACTGATACTTTGCCACAGTGTTTGGAGGAAATTAAAGCGCAGTTAGTGTCCCGATGATCGCGCCAGTCATTGCAGTGCTAAATTGTCAAAAAGTGTCTTCTTGGTCGGCAAATGGGCATATTTTATTTTTTTTAAACATTGTAGGGTTATGCCAGGAGCATGTTTGCAATCAACCAGTCACAACAAATTCTTGAAAGCGTAAAAATATGTTAGTTGAATAAATGTTGAAAGCCATTTCTCTGAAAGCTGTTGCTGCCTATTGCAACTTCTGCTTCCAGTCAAATTCCAGTTTCAAAATATTCAACAGGCAGTAAATATGTATAAACATTAAAAAAGTTTGGGTCAATTAGTTAACTCTTTCAAGGACAGAAAAGCAGAAAGCATAGGCCTATTGTGTGAAAACTAATTAGTTTGGAAACTACTGCAACATAATTCCAGGCAAATTTAATTTAGAAAATTAAGCACTCTGCATAGTTATTTTACAATTGGGAGTAAACACTGTAAATGATTAATAACGCTGGATTTCAATAGTGTGAAAGCACTAAATTACTAATTATGTCTAGCGTGCACTTGTCATTATTTAATAATTGTCACCTACTATCGTCTATGAAGTAAGCCGCTAAGCGATTGCCTATAATTGACCGACCGGACAATCAGCGACATCGTTTCATTTTGGTTTGCAAATTCCATTTTACAATTGATGCAAGCAAATACGGACGTTAATTGTCGAGCTTGATTCTGTTATATTAAAATTAAGTACCGTGCCTTTCGTTTTGAAATGCATGACACATTATTTTAAAATTATACAGACTATATGTTCTAAACTTGTGTCATCCAAATTTAGATGTGGAAGATATCCATCAAGTGCCGATGTTATGAAGCCATCTTTCAGTTAGCCCCTTTTTATGCGGATGCTTCTGTGGATCCGGTATCTGAAAATGTGAATTGCCGTACCCTTTCCACGATCATTTCTATTACTGCAAGCCCATGCTTGACATGCAGACATGTTGCGATTTAACCATCTCATGCCAGCACTGGCCTCCACAATTGTCAAGTTGAGGACGCAGGTCAAGAGAAAACTATTTTTGAGAATTTACAACTAAAACGACTGTCTCAGTAACCGAACCAGCCATTCCAGTGGTCAATTTTCAAAAATAGTCTTCGCTTGGCCTGCAAATGGACATACAATAAGGAAATATTCTGATACTGCTGACATAATTTTGGTCATTAAATGGTTAATTAATAGTCGGCCTTCATAACGCGAAGTAAACAGTTAAATCTAAAGCACTGGCGATATTTTGCTGGTGCGTCGTTGACGTCATAATCTCGCGGTTTCTCGCTCTCATTACGAGAAAATGGATGCGCCTGAGGAGTCACGTTTTCGACCGTTTTGGGCATATTCATTTTATTATTTCTCGGCAATGGAACAGTGTATTTTATATTTTTTTTGCAGCAACTATTTCAGATTATAGTATATTTTTAGTTGACTTATTCCCGATTTTCACTGGAATTTCCCTTTAATCGTTTAGAGATGGTATGATTGATATCTTATAATAGCTGAACACGAGTGTCCGGATTCAAGCTAAAAATATTAGTAAAATATTAGTAAAGACAAACTCTGACTATAAGAAAAAATAAATTTGTGTTTGCATCCGGACACCGTCAATATCTAGGTTGTTTGTATAGCCTATAAATAGGCCCAACTACTCATTTGTTACATAGTCAATCCTGTTGATTACGTTGAGATCAGAGCGACTGAACGTTGTTACTGAATAGGCTTAATCCCCCGACTACATTTAGTCCAATTCCTGACAAAATATTCATAGGTTTCATATTTATGCGTCTTTCAAATCGAGCTTACTCGGTCCTTAGAGCGATTTGAAAATTTCTGCATACTAGGATGGATATTATTAACTCCGTTTATTTATATCTTTTAGCAGCGCATCGAATTTCTTAACATATAGGTTTCAATTTATTGAAGTAAATTATTTATTACTTCCAACTCATTTTGATAAGTTAATACATTTCCAAAACCAAATTTTAAACATCATGTAAGCAATGTCTTCTTGAATATTTTGAACATAATTGGATTGGAAGGCATCGGTGCCTAATAACTTTGCATTAAAGCTAAAACATGTTTTCCCGCGGGGGTGTGGTGTGTGTGGGGGGGGGGGGGGCGGGGTCCTCCATCTCAGGCCTAGTTTACGCCCCTTGTAGAGTACCGTACCTACTCGAGTTACGAGAGTAGCGCCTAAACGGTCATCGTCCTATTATACGATCCTTGGTCTCCCACTCCGCTCCCGTATGGATAACAGCGTAGCTATGTGCGTGGGCGTATGTTAGTACGACGCTAAACGGCTGGAGTACATACTCTAGTACCTACTCAAGGCTACCCACCTATCAGCAAGGGTAAGCCGAGTAGACCACGTGTTTGCATTGAAACCATTGTAATTTAAACACGTGATACATCTACCCTCGGGTAAATGATTTACCCTAGAGTAGGCACGACAGTTTTCCCCTAAGCTCGGTCCCTGATCTTAACCAATCAAATAACAGCAGTTGGTCACGTTACATTACTGAGGGGTGAATATATTAGTTACACCGGTGTGCCGGGGTTACAGGTCATTACTACATGCGCAAATGTTGTATTTCCCGAAAAAAGATTGGAGGAAGTATGTACCAGCCAGACACACCTCTATCAAATAGAAAAGTTAAATTTACGAGAAATGGAAATGTGCACTCGCCGTGACTTAGAGGGAACATACACGCTACAAACAGGAAGACTGTATCCATCAACTCAGCGTTAAAGATCAACTTTAAAATCTTCGTTTAATATCTATAGATACTAAGTTCGCGATTGGAAACGCAGCCCTTTATAATTGTGTTAAGGAAAGCATGACTGATAGACATGTTCTCCAAGAATGCCTTGTCCTAAATAGCTCAACAGTATTGGGCCACGTCTAAGACTTTCAACTATATAGCACTTTGGGGGATTTACAACTGGCAGCTAGTTTCATCAGGGCGTCTGGGGTGTTCTTACGATGCATTTAGTGTTCGAAGAAGGAGCAGCAGCAGTGGCGGAAGAAGAAGAAGAAAAAAAAGAAGAAGAAGAAGAAGACTTTTCATAATACCTTATTAGAAGTCACAAGCCACTTTAAAATGTTAGCGGCTATATCACAGAATGTCAATAAAATTAAAATTTTAAATATGTAAAAGCATATAAGCCTAGTTGTACTCATCAATCACAAAATAAGTAAAACACATGAGCTTTAGATTTCGTTAAATCTTAATTCATTCTCTTTAACACTACATATAAAATTATTAAAATCCCAGAAATTCTGAAAGTTTTCTATTGATCCCATATTTAGTTGATGCTGAAATTCAATATGAATACGCGATCGTAACCTGGAAACACATTCTTTAAGGGGATCAGTTCTCTCTTTTCCATCCATCAGACGTTGGCGTGTTATATTTGTAGCCATTTTGGAATTTTCCATCACCCAGTTAATAAGACGATGCCGTACTTTGCGAGCAGAATATGAATTACATTTAGGACAGGGGAAGCCTTTTATATAATCATCAGCTTTAAACTTGTCAATTTCTAACAAACATAAAACTACTCTGCGAACTGTCAGAAGTAGAGGTTGAAGACGGTGACACAATAAAAACATATGAAGAAGAAGAAGAAGAAGAAGAAGAAGAAGAAGAAGAAGAAGAAGAAGAAGAAGAAGAAGAAGAAGAAGAGTTATTCAGTCTAAAAATTAGCAAGCAATGGGAGTTTGAAGCCCCATAAAGTTTTAATGATTATGTAGGAAAAAAAATTGTTTTAACTTGAAACCACGTGATCTATTTCGGTCTGTAAGGTTCGACTAGCTAAACAATGTGCAATTCACCTTTCCAGAGTATCCATCTATCATCTGACGTGTAGAAGCGGCGTGTAAAATTGCGTCATCATCATTACGTCATAAATGATTCTATTTGGCCCGTCTTTAACTCTTAAAAGTCCGACACGTTGTGAGAATTGTATGTATCTACTATTTAATAAACATGCTGTTGAATATTTTGAAACTAATTTGACTGGATGCTGTTGCTGCCATAGGCAGAACCCGTGCCCAGTCAAATTAGTTTTAAAATATTCAATAGCTTTCCTGTATAGTTTTCTGGAAATTGACAGTCAGAGATCGATCGATCCCACAACCAGCTAGGTGTGGGTGGAGCTTAGCTAGAGATGGGCGGGGCATAGCTAAAATGGAAAGGGCCATTGCCTACTTATATCCTAAGTCAATAACATTTAACTTTTCATAAAACTTTATCTTCAGTATCATATTAATTTCTTTCATTGAGTAGATCACTGCTGCCCACCTGCGCACTTACCTACCCCACCCACATACAACCTACATAGCCTACATTATGAGGTTAATAAAATTTGAAATTGAATATATCAAAGATGACAGTATGGTGAATTCGAACAGCGCATAACAACTAGAAGCGTTGTGTATAGCGATGCGCAAATATAATTGGTATTTCAGTTATAGTTGTCCCGTTACTGTAGAGTAAATTTAGTGTTGTGAAATTTCAGTGTCCATAAAATACGTGCCAATATAAATACACAAAAGCCGGCTTATAACACAACCTAATGATCTACAACAAAGGGCTCAAGAAAATATCTGCATTCACCTTCAAACAAGTATAAATGACGTAATCTTATAAATCCGGGATAGGCCAAACAACTTCATTCCCACTTTTAGGCACTCGTTTCAGTTATGTACGGTCTGGTGGGAGAAGGTGGAGGCGACGCTTCGCTATCTTCTCGTCTGACAAGAACTCTCTCTCTCTCTCTCTCTCTCGCTCTCTCGCTCTCTCTCTATTATGACTTAAAATACTCGATTACTTCATTCATATATTCGATCTGAAGATTCACGCATGTCATAATTGACGTCACTATTAACTGGCGTCATTTGTTAACAGACGTTACAACCAAATTATCTATGTCTCACATAAGATGATGACCGACTATACTCATACTTTCTCTGGTGTTTCTCTCAGTAATTATCTATGTCTCACATAAGATGATGACCGACTATACTCATACTTTCTCTGGTGTTTCTCTCAGTAATTATCTATGTCTCACATAAGATGATGACCGACTCATACCTTCTCTGGTGTTTCTCTCAGTAATTATCTATGTCTCACATAAGATGATGACCGACTCATACCTTCTCTGGTGTTTCTCTCAGTAATTATCTATGTCTCACATAAGATGATGAGCGACTATACTCATACTTTCTCTGGTGTTTCTCTCAGTAATTATCTATGTCTCACATAAGATGATGACCGACTCATACCTTCTCTGGTGTTTCTCTGAGTAGATTAAGTGATATGATCTGTCACTCAAGTATATGACGTCATAATCAATTATGTAACACGTAGGCTGATGTCACAATTATGATGACTCCTTGATGAAGCTCGAAAAGTTCGCCAAGAGTACGAATTGCATGTCTTTAATGGATTTACGATTTAATAAATATTCTGTTCAAAGTTTTGAACCTAATTTTCCATGGGCAGCAACAACACCCAGTCAAATTAGGTTCAAAATATTCAACGGCTTTCCAGTATAGTTACCTTGACATTGGTATTCTGAGAATTCAGGGGTCGGTCGATCCAATACAGTAAAAGCGTGGGCGGTGCTTAGCTAGAAATGGTCTGGGCCTAGGTAGAAGTGGATCCCTCTATTGTAGCTTTACCATCGTCCCATGCGTGTGAAGAGGGTATTGCATTGTGGTCCGTCTGTGTGTGTGTATCCGGCGTGATAACCCAAGTTCTATTTGTGTGTGCGTGCGTGCGTGTGTGTGTGTGTGTGTGTGTGGGGGGGGGGGGGGTATGACAGGAACAAATTTAAGTGGCATGTTTCCACTTGGATCCTGAAGAACCCTCTTTATTTTTGGGTTCAAGGGAGTCAACATGTCAAAGGTCAAGTTCATGGTCAAGATCATTGGCAAGAACTGTCTGGGGAAACGATTAATTCTGCGACGGCTTGTTTATAAACCGGCCTACCGTTACTAAGAAGCCGACCACAGCCTTTCTTTTTGGCGCGTAAATCTGTCATTAATGTTCTTATCACAGAATCTGAACATACGATCTTCCAGATTAAACATTGGATTTGTATGTTACAATCTACTTTATATTATCGCGGTTTGTCACATATGAATTATGTGTATTATATTATATTTACCGAGTGTAAATACATGCATATTGTAAAACATGTATCTGTATGATGTGTAGCTTAAGCTAACTTGGGGGTGGGGGTGTGCGGCTCACCCTCGACATAGCACTACAATCCAGATAGACCTGCCTATAGCCTATCGGAGACTATATGGGCCACAATACAGGTGGTCGCTAGAGGCAGATGACTGATTAGTACACATCATTTGCTATGGGACAGACGACGTGATTTTGTTAACCCTTGGAACTTAACCTTTATGAACAAGAGACCACGTGATTTCTTAACCCTTGGAACATAACCTTCATGAACAACAGACGACGTGATTTCTTAACCCTTGGAACATAACCTTCATGAACAACAGACGACGTGATTTCTTAACCCTTGGAACATAACCTTTATGAACAACAGACGACGTGATTTTGTTAACCCTTGGAACATAACCTTTATGAACAACAGACGACGTGATTTCTTAACCCTTGGAACATAACCTTTATGAACAACAGACGACGTGATTTTGTTAACCCTTGGAACACAACCTTTATGAACAACAGACGACGTGATTTCTTAACCCTTGGAACATAACCTTTATGAACAACAGACGACGTGATTTCTTAACCCTTGGAACATAACCTTCATGAACAACAGACGACGTGATTTCTCAACCCTTGGAACATAACCCTTATGAACAACAGACGACGTGATTTTGTTAACCCTTGGAACATAACCTTTATGAACAACAGACGACGTGATTTCTTAACCCTTGGAACATAACCTTTATGAACAACAGACGACGTGATTTCTTAACCCTTGGAACATAACCTTTATGAACAACAGACGACGTGATTTCTTAACCCTTGGAACATAACCTTTATGAACAACAGACGACGTGATTTTGTTAACCCTTGGAACATAACCTTTATGAACAACAGACGACGTGATTTTGTTAACCCTTGGAACATAACCTTTATTAACAAGAGACCACGTGATTTTGTTAACCCTTGGAACATAACCTTTATGAACAACAGACGACGTGATTTTGTTAGCCCTTGGAACACAACCTTTATGAACAACCGACCACGTGATTTTGTTAACCCTTGGAACATAACCTTCATGAACAACAGACCACGTGATTTTGTTACCCCCTGGAACATAACCTTTATGAACAACAGACGACGTGATTTTGTTAACCCTTGGAACATAACCTTTATGAACAACAGACGACGTGATTTCTTAACCCTTGGAACATAACCTTTATGAACAACAGACGACGTGATTTTGTTAACCCTTGGAACATAACCTTTATGAACAACAGACGACGTGATTTTGTTAACCCTTGGAACATAACGTTTATGAACAACAGACGACGTGATTTTGTTAACCCTTGGAACATAACCTTTATGAACAACAGACGACGTGATTTCTTAACCCTTGGAACATAACCTTTATGAACAACAGACGACGTGATTTCTTAACCCTTGGAACATAACGTTTATGAACAACAGACGACGTGATTTTGTTAACCCTTGGAACAAACCTTTATGAACAACAGACGACGTGATTTCTTAACCCTTGGAACATAACCTTTATGAACAACAGACGACGTGATTTTGTTAACCCTTGGAACATAACCTTTATGAACAACAGACGACGTGATTTTGTTAACCCTTGGAACATAACCTTTATGAACAACAGACGACGTGATTTCTTAACCCTTGGAACATAACGTTTATGAACAACAGACGACGTGATTTTGTTAACCCTTGGAACATAACCTTCATGAACAACAGACGACGTGATTTCTTAACCCTTGGAACATAACCTTTATGAACAACAGACGACGTGATTTTGTTAACCCTTGGAACATAACGTTTATGAACAACAGACGACGTGATTTTGTTAACCCTTGGAACATAACCTTTATGAACAACAGACGACGTGATTTCTTAACCCTTGGAACATAACCTTTATGAACAACAGACGACGTGATTTCTTAACCCTTGGAACATAACGTTTATGAACAACAGCCGACGTGATTTTGTTAACCCTTGGAACAAACCTTTATGAACAACAGACGACGTGATTTCTTAACCCTTGGAACAAACCTTTATGAACAACAGACGACGTGATTTTGTTAACCCTTGGAACATAACCTTTATTAACAAGAGACCACGTGATTTTGTTAACCCTTGGAACATAACCTTTATGAACAACAGACGACGTGATTTCTTAACCGTTGGAACATAACCTTTATGAACAACAGACGACGTGATTTTGTTAACCCTTGGAACATAACCTTTATGAACAACAGACGACGTGATTTTGTTAACCCTTGGAACATAACCTTTATTAACAAGAGACCACGTGATTTTGTTAACCCTTGGAACATAACCTTTATGAACAACAGACGACGTGATTTTGTTAGCCCTTGGAACACAACCTTTATGAACAACCGACCACGTGATTTTGTTAACCCTTGGAACATAACCTTCATGAACAACAGACCACGTGATTTTGTTACCCCCTGGAACATAACCTTTATGAACAACAGACGACGTGATTTTGTTAACCCTTGGAACATAACCTTTATGAACAACAGACGACGTGATTTTGTTACCCCCTGGAACATAACATTTATGAACAACAGACGACGTGATTTTGTTAACCCTTGGAACATAACCGTTATGAACAACAGACGACGTGATTTTGTTAACCCTTGGAACATAACCTTTATGAACAACAGACGACGTGATTTCTTAACCCTTGGAACATAACGTTTATGAACAACAGACGACGTGATTTTGTTAACCCTTGGAACAAACCTTTATGAACAACAGACGACGTGATTTCTTAACCCTTGGAACATAACCTTTATGAACAACAGACGACGTGATTTCTTAACCCTTGGAACATAACGTTTATGAACAACAGACGACGTGATTTTGTTAACCCTTGGAACATAACCTTCATGAACAACAGACGACGTGATTTCTTAACCCTTGGAACATAACCTTTATGAACAACAGACGACGTGATTTTGTTAACCCTTGGAACATAACGTTTATGAACA
Source organism: Chaetoderma sp. LZ-2023a (assembly GCA_034401795.1). Classification (NCBI taxonomy): domain Eukaryota; kingdom Metazoa; phylum Mollusca; class Caudofoveata; order Chaetodermatida; family Chaetodermatidae; genus Chaetoderma; species Chaetoderma sp. LZ-2023a. The sequence goes on along the minus strand of CM067360.1, from coordinate 8,891,794 downwards.
ACAGACGACGTGATTTTGTTAACCCTTGGAACATAACCTTTATGAACAACAGACGACGTGATTTCTTAACCCTTGGAACATAACCTTTATGAACAACAGACGACGTGATTTCTTAACCCTTGGAACATAACGTTTATGAACAACAGCCGACGTGATTTTGTTAACCCTTGGAACAAACCTTTATGAACAACAGACGACGTGATTTCTTAACCCTTGGAACAAACCTTTATGAACAACAGACGACGTGATTTTGTTAACCCTTGGAACATAACCTTTATTAACAAGAGACCACGTGATTTTGTTAACCCTTGGAACATAACCTTTATGAACAACAGACGACGTGATTTCTTAACCGTTGGAACATAACCTTTATGAACAACAGACGACGTGATTTTGTTAACCCTTGGAACATAACCTTTATGAACAACAGACGACGTGATTTTGTTAACCCTTGGAACATAACCTTTATTAACAAGAGACCACGTGATTTTGTTAACCCTTGGAACATAACCTTTATGAACAACAGACGACGTGATTTTGTTAGCCCTTGGAACACAACCTTTATGAACAACCGACCACGTGATTTTGTTAACCCTTGGAACATAACCTTCATGAACAACAGACCACGTGATTTTGTTACCCCCTGGAACATAACCTTTATGAACAACAGACGACGTGATTTTGTTAACCCTTGGAACATAACCTTTATGAACAACAGACGACGTGATTTTGTTACCCCCTGGAACATAACATTTATGAACAACAGACGACGTGATTTTGTTAACCCTTGGAACATAACCGTTATGAACAACAGACGACGTGATTTTGTTAACCCTTGGAACATAACCTTTATGAACAACAGACGACGTGATTTCTTAACCCTTGGAACATAACGTTTATGAACAACAGACGACGTGATTTTGTTAACCCTTGGAACAAACCTTTATGAACAACAGACGACGTGATTTCTTAACCCTTGGAACATAACCTTTATGAACAACAGACGACGTGATTTTGTTAACCCTTGGAACATAACCTTTATGAACAACAGACGACGTGATTTCTTAACCCTTGGAACATAACGTTTATGAACAACAGACGACGTGATTTTGTTAACCCTTGGAACATAACCATCATGAACAACAGACCACGTGATTTTTGTTAACCCTTGGAACATAACCTTTATGAACAACAGACGACGTGATTTCTTAACCCTTGGAACATAACCTTTATGAACAACAGACGACGTGATTTTGTTAACCCTTGGAACATAACGTTTATGAACAACAGACGACGTGATTTTGTTAACCCTTGGAACATAACCTTTATGAACAACAGACGACGTGATTTCTTAACCCTTGGAACATAACCTTTATGAACAACAGACGACGTGATTTCTTAACCCTTGGAACATAACGTTTATGAACAACAGACGACGTGATTTTGTTAACCCTTGGAACAAACCTTTATGAACAACAGACGACGTGATTTCTTAACCCTTGGAACATAACCTTTATGAACAACAGACGACGTGATTTTGTTAACCCTTGGAACATAACCTTTATGAACAACAGACGACGTGATTTCTTAACCCTTGGAACATAACGTTTATGAACAACAGACGACGTGATTTTGTTAACCCTTGGAACATAACCTTTATGAACAACAGACGACGTGATTTCTTAACCCTTGGAACATAACGTTTATGAACAACAGACGACGTGATTTTGTTAACCCTTGGAACATAACCTTCATGAACAACAGACCACGTGATTTTTGATAACCCTTGGAACATAACCTTTATGAACAACAGACGACGTGATTTTGTTAACCCTTGGAACATAACATTTATGAACAACAGACAACGTGATTTTGTTAACCCTTGGAACATAACCTTTATGAACAACAGACGACGTCATTTTGTTAACCCTTGGAACATAACCTTTATGAACAACAGACGACGTGATTTTGTTAACCCTTGGAACATAACCTTTATGAACAACAGACGACGTGATTTCTTAACCCTTGGAACATAACCTTTATGAACAACAGACGACGTGATTTTGTTAACCCTTGGAACATAACCTTTATGAACAACAGACGACGTGATTTCTTAACCCTTGGAACATAACCTTTATGAACAACAGACGACGTGATTTCTTAACCCTTGGAACATAACCTTTATGAACAACAGACGACGTGATTTCTTAACCCTTGGAACATAACCTTTATGAACAACAGACGACGTGATTTTGTTAACCCTTGGAACATAACCTTTATGAACAACAGACGACGTGATTTCTTAACCCTTGGAACATAACATTTATGAACAACAGACGACGTGATTTCTTAACCCTTGGAACATAACCTTTATGAACAACAGACGACGTGATTTCTTAACCCTTGGAATATAACCTTTATGAACAACAGACGACGTGATTTCTTAACCCTTGGAACATAAGCTTTATGAACAACAGACGACGTGATTTCTTAACCCTTGGAACATAACATTTATGAACAACAGACGACGTGATTTCTTAACCCTTGGAACATAACCTTTATGAACAACAGACGACGTAATTTCTTAACCCTTGGAACATAACATTTATGAACAACAGACGACGTGATTTCTTAACCCTTGGAACATAACCTTTATGAACAACAGACGACGTAATTTCTTAACCCTTGGAACATAACATTTATGAACAACAGACGACGTGATTTTGTTAACCCTGGGACATAACCTTTATGAACAACAGACGACGTGATTTCTTAACCCTTGGAACATAACCTTTGTGAACAACAGACGACGTGATTTCTTAACCCTTGGAACATAACCTTTATGAACAACAGACGACGTGATTTCTTAACCCTTGGAACATAACATTTATGAACAACAGACGACGTGATTTTGTTAACCCTGGGAACATAACCTTTATGAACAACAGACGACGTGATTTCTTAACCCTTGGAACATAACATTTATGAACAACAGACGACGTGATTTTGTTAACCCTTGGAACATAACATTTATGAACAACAGACGACGTGATTTCTTAACCCTTGGAACATAACCTTTATGAACAACAGACGACTTGATTTCTTAACCCTTGGAACATAACCTTTATGAACAACAGACGACGTGATTTTGTTAACCCTTGGAACATAACCTTTATGAACAACAGACGACGTGATTTCTTAACCCTTGGAGCATAACCTTTATGAACAACAGACGACGTGATTTCTTAACCCTTGGAACATAACCTTTATGAACAACAGACGACGTGATTTTGTTAACCCTTGGAACATAACCTTTATGAACAACAGACGACGTGATTTCTTAACCCTTGGAACATAACCTTTATGAACAACAGACGACGTGATTTTGTTAACCCTTGGAACATAACCTTTATGAACAACAGACGACGTGATTTCTTAACCCTTGGAACATAACCTTTATGAACAACAGACGACGTGAGTTCTTAACCCTTGGAACATAACCTTTATGAACAACAGACGACGTGATTTCTTAACCCTTGGAACATAACCTTTATGAACAACAGACGACGTGATTTCTTAACCCTTGGAACATAACCTTTATGAACAACAGACGACGTGATTTCTTAACCCTTGGAACATAACCTTTATGAACAACAGACGACGTGATTTCTTAACCCTTGGAACATAACCTTTATGAACAACAGACGACGTGATTTCTTAACCCTTGGAACATAACCTTTATGAACAACAGACGACGTGATTTCTTAACCCTTGGAACATAACATTTATGAACAACAGACGACGTGATTTCTTAACCCTTGGAACATAACCTTTATGAACAACAGACGACGTGATTTCTTAACCCTTGGAACATAACCTTTATGAACAACAGACGACGTGATTTCTTAACCCTTGGAACATAACCTTTATGAACAACAGACGACGTGATTTTGTTACCCCCTGGAACATAACATTTATGAACAACAGACGACGTGATTTTGTTAACCCTTGGAACATAACCGTTATGAACAACAGACGACGTGATTTTGTTAACCCTTGGAACAAACCTTTATGAACAACAGACGACGTGATTTCTTAACCCTTGGAACATAACCTTTATGAACAACAGACGACGTGATTTTGTTAACCCTTGGAACATAACCTTTATGAACAACAGACGACGTGATTTCTTAACCCTTGGAACATAACGTTTATGAACAACAGACGACGTGATTTTGTTAACCCTTGGAACATAACCATCATGAACAACAGACCACGTGATTTTTGTTAACCCTTGGAACATAACCTTTATGAACAACAGACGACGTGATTTCTTAACCCTTGGAACATAACCTTTATGAACAACAGACGACGTGATTTTGTTAACCCTTGGAACATAACGTTTATGAACAACAGACGACGTGATTTTGTTAACCCTTGGAACATAACCTTTATGAACAACAGACGACGTGATTTCTTAACCCTTGGAACATAACCTTTATGAACAACAGACGACGTGATTTCTTAACCCTTGGAACATAACGTTTATGAACAACAGACGACGTGATTTTGTTAACCCTTGGAACAAACCTTTATGAACAACAGACGACGTGATTTCTTAACCCTTGGAACAAACCTTTATGAACAACAGACGACGTGATTTTGTTAACCCTTGAAACATAACCTTTATGAACAACAGACGACGTGATTTCTTAACCCTTGGAACATAACGTTTATGAACAACAGACGACGTGATTTTGTTAACCCTTGGAACATAACCTTTATGAACAACAGACGACGTGATTTCTTAACCCTTGGAACATAACGTTTATGAACAACAGACGACGTGATTTTGTTAACCCTTGGAACATAACCTTCATGAACAACAGACCACGTGATTTTTGATAACCCTTGGAACATAACCTTTATGAACAACAGACGACGTGATTTTGTTAACCCTTGGAACATAACATTTATGAACAACAGACAACGTGATTTTGTTAACCCTTGGAACATAACCTTTATGAACAACAGACGACGTCATTTTGTTAACCCTTGGAACATAACCTTTATGAACAACAGACGACGTGATTTTGTTAACCCTTGGAACATAACCTTTATGAACAACAGACGACGTGATTTCTTAACCCTTGGAACATAACCTTTATGAACAACAGACGACGTGATTTTGTTAACCCTTGGAACATAACCTTTATGAACAACAGACGACGTGATTTCTTAACCCTTGGAACATAACCTTTATGAACAACAGACGACGTGATTTCTTAACCCTTGGAACATAACCTTTATGAACAACAGACGACGTGATTTCTTAACCCTTGGAACATAACCTTTATGAACAACAGACGACGTGATTTTGTTAACCCTTGGAACATAACCTTTATGAACAACAGACGACGTGATTTCTTAACCCTTGGAACATAACATTTATGAACAACAGACGACGTGATTTCTTAACCCTTGGAACATAACCTTTATGAACAACAGACGACGTGATTTCTTAACCCTTGGAATATAACCTTTATGAACAACAGACGACGTGATTTCTTAACCCTTGGAACATAAGCTTTATGAACAACAGACGACGTGATTTCTTAACCCTTGGAACATAACATTTATGAACAACAGACGACGTGATTTCTTAACCCTTGGAACATAACCTTTATGAACAACAGACGACGTAATTTCTTAACCCTTGGAACATAACATTTATGAACAACAGACGACGTGATTTCTTAACCCTTGGAACATAACCTTTATGAACAACAGACGACGTGATTTTGTTAACCCTTGGAACATAACCTTTATGAACAACAGACGACGTGATTTCTTAACCCTTGGAACATAACCTTTATGAACAACAGACGACGTGATTTTGTTAACCCTTGGAACATAACCTTTATGAACAACAGACGACGTGATTTCTTAACCCTTGGAACATAACCTTTGTGAACAACAGACGACGTGAGTTCTTAACCCTTGGAACATAACCTTTATGAACAACAGACGACGTGATTTCTTAACCTTTGGAACATAACCTTTATGAACAACAGACGACGTGATTTCTTAACCCTTGGAACATAACCTTTATGAACAACAGACGACGTGATTTCTTAACCCTTGGAACATAACCTTTATGAACAACAGACGACGTGATTTCTTAACCCTTGGAACATAACCTTTATGAACAACAGACGACGTGATTTCTTAACCCTTGGAACATAACCTTTATGAACAACAGACGACGTGATTTCTTAACCCTTGGAACATAACATTTATGAACAACAGACGACGTGATTTCTTAACCCTTGGAACATAACCTTTATGAACAACAGACGACGTGATTTCTTAACCCTTGGAACATAACCTTTATGAACAACAGACGACGTGATTTCTTAACCCTTGGAACATAACCTTTATGAACAACAGACGACGTGATTTTTTAACCCTTGGAACATAACATTTATGAACAACAGACGACGTGATTTTGTTAACCCTTGGAACATAACCTTTATGAACAACAGACGACGTGATTTCTTAACCCTTGGAACATAACCTTTATGAACATCAGACGACGTGATTTCTTAACCCTTGGAACATAACCTTTATGAACAACAGACGACGTGATTTCTTAACCCTTGGAACATAACCTTTATGAACAACAGACGACGTGATTTTGTTAACCCTTGGAACATAACCTTTATGAACAACAGACGACGTGATTTCTTAACCCTTGGAACATAACCTTCATGAACAACAGACGACGTGATTTCTTAACCCTTGGAACATAACCTTTATGAACAACAGACGACGTGATTTCTTAACCCTTGGAACATAACATTTATGAACAACAGACGACGTGATTTCTTAACCCTTGGAACATAACCTTTATGAACAACAGACGACGTGATTTTGTTAACCCTTGGAACATAACCTTTATGAACAACAGACGACGTGATTTCTTAACCCTTGGAACATAACCTTCATGAACAACAGACGACGTGATTTCTTAACCCTTGGAACATAACCTTTATGAACAACAGACGACGTGATTTCTTAACCCTGTAACCCGTGAAAGTCCAGAGTCTCAATTTCAAGACACACATGTACCGGCTACATATAAACATTTTACTATTTTAAACTAATTTCATTGGAACGTGCTGCTGCTACATACAGCAATAGATCCAAGTCAAATTAGTTTCAAAATTTCCAACTGATTGTTCCTTCTAAATATCATAAAGAATTTGGCGTTTGCTGTATGTAAGAGGTACAAGTTAAGACAAGGTCTGAAGCCTGACTATCCATCCTACACAACAGCTATCTGTTAGCTCCAAGAGTTGCTCACACAAGTATACCTATGGCCAGTAAGTAGAGTCTTCTATATTCGATAAGCTGCAGTTAATATTGGTTTGGTCCTCAACTGAAGAACGTACCCACATTCATAAATTCAAGCTTAAGCAATCTGTGCACTGCACTAACCATCATCGTGCAACACCATACAATATTCTGCTCTTCTAACATAATTGCTCAAATTATTGTACCTTCTTCATCATCCCAGTATTTCATCATTTAATATTGTGTGACAATCTTAAATCACTTGATCACTAATCATAACTTAAATGAATTTGTGCATCCTATACGAGGAGAACCATGGCATGGGTTGATGGTGAGTGGTGGCTATGGATCTTTCCATTGTGTAAACTACAGTCTGAATGATGAATCATTCACCCCTCGGAATGTGGTTTACACAAGGGAAAGATCCATAGTCGCCAGCAACCAACACTTTATGTTACTCAACCATCGACCGAGCGTATTATAACTGCCACGGTACTGTTGGTATTGGATACACATATTCATTGTAATCTAACTACAAAACCAATATATTTTCATATTTGTTATTATTGTCAATCAGTCTAACCCCTGAAACCGGTATTTCGGATAAACCGGTGTGATTAGTGAGATCGTCCCCAGTTTTCGTTTATGTCACGCCGCCCAGCCCTGTGTGAATCGTCATTTCATCGGGAACAACTACTTGGTGAAACTGAGGAGAATGGATCTTCATCTCACCACCTCATAACCAGCTCACGACCAGCACATGACAAGCCCATGACAAGCTCATGACAAGCTGCCACATATTTGATGCTGATGCACACAGAAGGTTCGCAGAACCTTATCAGATGCTCAAACGACCAAATCGTACGTAGTTCTATCTGTATTCCATCGACCACGGTTGATTCAACGATATGATATTGTTAATTAAGATTTGCGCATTGGGAGCGTTGCATGAGCGACAGCGTCTAGTTATATAGGTACCCAAACTCCATTCACCGCAACCCTTTCAAGAAACTTGTTAGACAATGGATATGTGCACTAAACCTACCACAATTTTACGGGATAAAAAAGCCAGTTGAGTATTCTGAAGCATATCTTCCTTCAACAGCTTCGAGTCACAATGACATTGATTCCAAAATGTACAGCCGATAATTTACCTTTATGGTAGTGTGAAATTAGGATGATTTTTTCAGAATTTCTGAAAAATAGCGAGCCAGCGTGAGAGAGAGAGAGAGAGAGAGAGAGAGAGAGAGAGAGCGAGAGAGCGCGAGAGAGCGCGAGAGAGCGCGAGAGAGCGCGAGAGAGAGCGAGAGAGAGCGAGAGAGAGAGCGAGAGAGAGAGAGAGAGCGAGAGAGAGAGAGAGAGAGAGAGAGAGAGAGAGAGAGAGAGAGAGAGAGAGAGAGAGAGAGATTGATGGAGGGAGGGGGGGGGGGGTAATAGAAACACCTACTCTGAAGTGATATTCATTTTAATGGTGTTGCAGTAGCTGCAGTTGTTGGAGTAATTGCACCGTGGACAGCTACATATTATCGTTTTACTACAACAGTTGTCTAACATATACTACTGAACGTGTGTAATCACTCTGTGGTGACGCGAAGCAGCACAAATGAAAAACCAAATGATTAACTGACATCGGCGCAATGGCTTCTCCATGTGTAATAATTCAGGATTCAATATCACGGCTAGAACTCTAGTGGCTGTAGCCTGCAATGTGTCCAGTATGCATAGTCACGAAAGCAAGACACGGGGAAAAACAGCTCTCGAATACAATTGCATGCTAGTTAATCTATCAAGGTGGGTAACCATGGACAATGTACAGCGTAATGGATGAATATACGTTTAGCTATGCCACGCCCATCTCTGCCTAAGCTCCGCCCATGCGTTGCACTGTGACGTGTTGGTATCGATTTATATACTTTGAATCTTGAATTACTAGAATCACAATTTCATGGTAACTATACAGCTAACCTAGCTACGGCAGCAACAGCACGCAGTGAAATAAGCTTCAAAATAATCAACAGAATGTTTATGAAATGTTAAGATATACAATTCGTACAGCTGGTGGACGAGTCCGGGTTCATGAAGGAATATTTCTGTCAATTATGATTGTGACGTCGGCCTACAGGTGACGCAATTGATTATGACGTCATATACTTGACAACAGATCGGATTCATCCATTACGCCATTGAAATACAATTAGTTTCGTGAGCGTGTTCGAGCCTGGTCACAGTCACATGCATGAGATTGCGTGGTCCATTGGTCTAGTGGCCCACATTTTCAAATCAGTCAACATATAATTATCTACATATTTGTTCATAAAAATGTATATTTAGTATACATATATAACAACAGTTTGCGATGGTCGTATTAGCCTGCTATTAAGGTCAACGCAGTTGATGAATCCAATCTGCCGATTAAGTATATGACGTCATAATCAAATTACGTCACACTCATAGGCTGTCGTCACAATCATAATTGACAGAAATACTCCGTCTTGAAGCTAGAATAGTTCGTTAAGTGTACGAATTGTATGCATTTGACGGATTAACTATTTGGTAAACATTAGGCGGCACCAGCATCGAGTCAAATTAGTTTCAAAGTATTCAACAGCTTACCGACAGGTACCTTAATTTGGGGCTTCTGTGAATTCAGTGTTCACTCGACCCGTACATGTGCAAAGTGTGGGCGGCGCTTAGTCGCGTAGTAATGCCCCCTTCTGTCCCACCCCCACCACCACCACCCCCACAAACCCCACCCTTTTTTAAAAGCTGTCACCGTCCCTGGCATCAGAACCTAATGAAATGCATTATGCATCAAGTCTTTCCCAAAAAAATGAGTAAGACAAGCGCAATAATGCTCATTATTGATCGCTTACCTGATTTTAAGTTCCAAGTTGTCGCCTTCACCTTTGGAGAGTGCTAAGCAGTAAAGTCCACCGTTTCCCGTTACAATCACTAAGTCCCTATCTTCTGCGTGTGTGAAGCGGGCATTAACAACGCCGACCGATGGATCCACAGTCAGCTTAGAGTCAACCATACCCTCCGTATTCAGTAAATCCACGGATGAGTTTGCGGTGTTTACTGCCAGCAAGGGAAACTTCTTCCTGATTGTGTTTAGAAGAGATTTATCCTCTTTTGCGGCTCTCAAATCAGATATGTCGGAGAACTTCGCGGTCATATTCAGCATGTTCTTCTTGGACAAGTCCTTCCCCGACATTGTGTGCATGTTTCCATTGTCCATAGTGATGACCAGGCCATTGAATTCGTCACTCTTCAGGTAGGCAACGTCCTGCGGTTTTGGCCCGGATTTCACATTGTCGTTCTGATCTTTCCTTGCTAGCTTAAACGTGTCCGGTCCCTTTATTGAGTTCTTCTCCCATTTGTATCTCTTCACAGCCCCTCTGTCGTCATCAAACACGTACAACTCTCCTTTTGGACCGAATGCTACGCCTGCCAAATTCTGTATCACGACACCCTTGCGCGAACCACTCTTGTCTGCAGATTCGTTGCGTTGTTCTTTAGAAACATTTGATTTGTCTTTGTCAACTTTTGGTTTGGGTGAATCATTTTCCACAATTGGTTTGCTGGCAGTTTTATCAGGCGTTGGCTTGGATGCTACAACAGGTGGCACTGGCTTCTGTGGCGTCTGTGTTGCCATTATGCCACAATTTACAGTTTCCTAGAAGAAATCAGACAGACAGCTTTCTCTTGTCGCCTGTGCACAATGGTGACAAAATCAAGACCAAATGCGGTGTCGGGAGATCCAGGTATACTAACAACCACCAGGATCTGCGCGACCGTCTAATACCTAAGTATAATTTGTTTACGCCTACGTTGTATAGATATTTAAAGACAAGTCGTGTATTCTACCTGGCCGTGACGTTTGTAATATGGGTCAGACTGACTCAAAATTATATATCAGTCCTGGTTATATATTGGTTCTGACGACTCGGGTCGCTTGAAATCCTGCACTAAACCCAGCCCATTTGCATGGCGTGGTTTACACGCAATACATCCTAAATACCTCGTAGCGGGTGAAAGCCAGACCTATATATGTATATTATATTTAGCATCATACTGATATTTTAGAAAATAATTTGATTAATGGAGTAATAAGATTCAGTCAAATTGTTTTTTAAACATGCAGCATTTTAGGCAGACATAAATTGAATACACGTAAATTTAAATTTAGAATGAAGCTGATTATAGGTGTACATGTGGGCCCGGGTATGCATCTGAATTCGTGTGTGACAACACATATGGAATTGAGACTAATAGCACATTTCATCCTGAATAGCAAGTAATATCTGTCCAGAGAATTATCCTCGTTGAATAATTTGAGGATAATTTCAAATCACGCCAACGAATTTCCCAATATATTCACCAGAGACTGTCGTCCTCGGTCTTTCGTATTGAAAACCTGTGTACAGCGCGTGCGCATTTAGAACGAACAGCGCTAATATAACAGTTAATGCACTCGCTTTCTTAAAACGCACAACTTAGCATAAATATGTTATAAACAAAGAATTATAGTGCAACATTAATAACAAGGACTGTCAAGTTTATTTTAGTAAAATAATTTTAACTGTCTGCTGCAAGCCACCAGACAATAATTTCAATGAACAAAAACCCATGACTTGCTGAATATTTTGAAACCGATTTGACTGAAAGCTGCTGGTGGCTTAACCACCTACAACTTTCAGTCAAATTGGGTTTTTTAAATTATGCGAATCAGAGATATATTATAAAATACGCGGAATATGTCGCCTGCAAAAACCCAGCAGTCAGCCCGTTAATTACCAGGATGAAACTCACATTTTTGTTCTTTTAGGATATGGTTTACATATTAAAATAAGCAGCTGGGCGTTACTTAATGGAATGCACTTAGCTACACAATGAACCTTTCCAGTTTTAGCTATGCCCCGACCATCTCTCGCTAAGCTCCACCCACACCTCGCTCATGTTGGGATCGATCTCTGAACACCCGACTATCAATTTGCAAAAAAATACACAGGTAAGCTGTTGACTATTTTGAAACTAATTTGACTGAGTCAAATTATTTTCAAAATATTCAACAGCTTGTTTTTAAATAGCAAAGAATTACAAAGACATACAATTCATACGTGTCGGACCATTTGAGATTTGATGACGGTTTATATGGAACCCTTTGTGACGTAATGATTGTGACGTCATCATATACGCGCTGAGCTGATTATGACGTCATATGAGGTCAGCTGATGGATGGATGGATGGATGGATACTCTGGAAGGGTGAATTAAGAAACATATAGCAATTATATGTATTAAAGTAAGTAAGTTCTTCTATCTTGTCAGTCTAGGGCTGAAACAGAACAACTGTGAACTGAATTTATGAAGTAGCCTAATTCTGAATGTCATTCTAATTTGGTTGTGATGGAGGTTGTCGCCCGCCAGCCCCCTCACGCCAGCCCGCCCCATACGCACGCACGCACGCACGCACGCACGCACGCACGGATATGGGGTGTCTGATAATTTAATCCTAGGCATAATATTTCATTCACTTTATGACAGACATCGTGGGGACATATAATTCACTGGAAAAGTCCGTTCACGTTAAATTACGTTTACTGCTAAACTAAATTTCCGGCCCGCTTTGACGAGGTTTCTTCGCGGGTTAGCATTTTGGATTAAATATGAACACTCGGTTGTTGCAAGCTGTTGCCGTCTCAACATCGTTAAATAACCCGTCTCTTCAAATAACCTCGTCTATCTTCAGCAGTTCAACCAGCTGTACTGAATTTAGTGTAGCGGAGAAACTGTTAATCTGACACTGTTGTTAGGCATTCGATCAGTGTTTGCTGCGTAGACACGCCATGAGTGCCAGCTCCAGCGATATTACCTGTCTTTACATACATAAGATAGGACTTGATGCATGGAAACGATTTAATATCTTCACTGCTTTGGGTAAATACGATGATCGTGTTTGATCGATTGGAGGAAGACAAGTGACATCTTTAAAATTCGTTTGCTGAACTCTTTGGCTGTTTTTCAGCAACATAGTTTCCAAGATAAACATCAAATTTTATTTTTCGAAACAGGGTGCAGTTATGTGAAGGTAACTTTGCAGTTCTAGGGTTAATCACCGCGCAGGGTCACCTCGGGGTGTTCTCGAACCTGCTAAGCTTCGACACAACAGTACCGGTACCGGCATATCTTTATGACTTTCGCAACTCTTATTGAGAATATTTTATTCAAATTTTATTAAATCTTATATTTCATTTACTATTGCTGGCTTGTTTAATGTGTCGATGTTACAAATATGTCAAGAAAATCTAGGTTGCATTCATACATATATTGTGCGTGCGTGCGTGCGTGCGTGCGTGCGTGCGTGCGTGCGTGCGTGCGTGCGTGCGTGCGTGCGTGCGTGCGTGCGTGCGTGCGTGCGTGCGTGCGTGCGTGCGTGCGTGCGTGCGTGCGTGCGTGCGTGCGTGCGTGCGTGCGTGCGTGCGTGCGTGCGTGCGTGCGTGCGTGCGTGCGTGCGTGCGTGCGAGCGAGCGAGCGAGCGTGAACAGACGTGCTTTCGTGCGTGCGTGATTGCGTGCCGCGTGCGTGTTTAGGCCTACGTGCGTGCGTGCCAGTTTTTGCCAAGCAATATCCGCAAAGAGCTGGAACGTTTAAGATATTTGGTTGTTGATAAAGATCTTTGCTAGCAAACTGTGCAAATTGTGCTACGTGATTATTATCAAAGTTAACACATTGTTATCATTTACCCATGCACCCTTACCCACACCACACCACATCACACTGGGCACACCAACCCACGTGTATACGTCACGGTATTGGTCTTCTACATATAGTTAGCATATTGTTCCCGTCTATATATGTGACTATTTGCCTTTTCAACATCACGTGCTTGCACGCTTTTCATCACGTTGAAGATTCGAAATTTCTTAACTATAAGGTTCGGAATGATCAGAATGCTTAAACAAATTTTTCAGACGCTCACCAAGAGACTCTCGAGGTTTGGTTTGTGAAAATGTGAAAATAGGCATAGTTTGTGTGGGATTTTTACGGATACGGAAGCCTCGGTGGGCTATGTCTATGAAAAAGTGATCCTGATCACTCGAGATATGATTTTGCACCGATAACCGAGCCAGTCAGACCAGTGGCAGATTTTCAAAAATAGTCTTCTCTTAGCCTGCAAATAGACAGTCCTCAAGACAACTGCAGAGGAAGTATTGACCGGTTTTACCATTATAAACCACAAGTGGATACAAGGGGGGTTAACTCTTGTTGCTTTGAAGGATAATAATCATATTGTGTTCGCCGTGACGAAGGTGTAGGTAACTATCGCACTGACGGCACCGTAATGAATCATCCTAACACCAATCCCTCAAATAACAGCGCCTCAAATCCAGTTTTAGCTATGCCCCGCCCATCTCGACCATGTTGCGATCGATCCATCCCTGAACTCCCTGACTATATCAATTTCCAGAAAACTATACAGGTAAGCTGTTGAATATTTTGAAACTAATTTGCCT